>OVAN01012246.1:0-13919 GCA_900406275.1 Anastatica hierochuntica | reverse complement strand
GCCGACTTCTTTTCGAGAGTCGAGAACATGTTTTTGATCTCCTGGAACGCCACGATGTTTGGATCAACGTTGATCACGGTGACGTTCGTCGTTAGAGTGATTTCAACGGTGTCGCCGGCGTTGTCGCCTTTGCGAACTGGTTGGTCATTCTGTTCGTCAGTGTTCATGATCGAGCTGTGATTAGTGTGAAAGAAATCGCGTGTGTCCCCTCTATCTAGCGCCAAACTGTGGGAATCGAAATTCTCACTGTTAATGATACGTGGTTCTCGGATTCTCTGTAACTAAGATGCAGACTCGTAACCTAGTTGAGACGCAGCTCGCTAACGAAAACAAAATAAGAACTCTAGTTTTTCTAAGCGTTTTGCGGTGACGAAAAGCTCTGTGAATGTATGAATGAATCTATCCTCTTTAACTTTGCGTCCTTTGTATAGATCTTCGTGGGCTGGCTCGATTTCCTTTTCCGCCCCGATTCGTGCATATCTTTTCGTGGGAATATTCCTTTTTCCCCTGATTTTCCTAAATCTTTTCGAGATCCTTCCTTATCTTCCCAAACTTGTCATTTTCGCAAAAACCCTGATGAGCCGTCATCGCAAGTGGGCCGGTTTTCGCCCAAAAATCGTAAGTGGACTGTTATCGTGGTTCGGGCCCTTTCGGGCCGTTTCGCGACTAACTCACTTTTACGATTTATCGCAGAAAACCGTTTCTCACAGGAATACGCGGCAACAGCTTCGTGGACTGCTAAGACCAATCGTATAGATTAAAATCTTTCGGTGCTTAAGTTAACCGTCGTCGTTTTATACGATTGATAGGAAATCCATGGGAAGCACGAATCCTTACGACTCTTGTCATGACGGTTTGACTGAAACTCCAATCGAGACGAAATGAGAGACGATCGAGTGACGATTCAAAGAAAATGACGATCGAAAAGGACGTGCTTCAGTCAACGAACTATGACCGAACGTTATCCGCGCCTCAGCGCCAACTGGCGCCAAGGACGTAGCTCGGTCTTGGTGCCAAGACGGACCTCCGGTCTTGGTTCAATCGAAGTCTAGACCGGCCTCTAGTTTAGTCGTCAATCAGTTTGAAGACTCGTACGTAGGTCTGGCGTCAATCGGCGTTTTAGACATTTGGTTCTCTAACGCTTTTGGTGATTTCGTATCGCTTCAGAGGACGTATCGTGTGGCCTCGTGAGAATTATCTGAGGACCATCGATGCTAGCCTTGGCACTCATATGCTTTAGTTTCCTGCAAAACGGACAAACTTTACATGGAGATTGGTCATGATCGACTATATCCGAAGCTCTGAAGCTAGTTCCGGAAGAGACAGCTCGAACGATGAGAATCTCCGAGTTTTCATATATCCTTTCAATCCCTGTGTCCGGAAGAGAAAGCATCGTTTCCGTAGTCCTTTTCAGGCATCAATTTCGTCGGGACAGTTTTTGACCCCAACAGCAGCTGTGGGGCAGCAAGGCGCTAATCAGAATCCGCCTCAACCGAGGTTGACTTTGGTGCACTATGATACTCCTGAGGCATTCAACGCGAATCGGGCTGGGATTCGTCCGCCTCCTATTGACAGGAGAGACTTTGAGATCAAGACTAGTCTCATCAACTTGCTACAACAAATCCAGTTTCATGGGTTACCTTCTGAGAACCCAATGCGCCACTTAGAGAAGTTTTAAGCTATCTGCGACACCAAACACTATAATGGAGTACCTGTTGAGGCTCTAAAGTGCAGGTTATTCATCTTCTCTTTCAATGACAAGGCTATGAGATGGTACAATGGTCTGGAACCCTACTCTTTAACTATTTGGGATGAGATCAAAGCTGCTTTCTTGGGGAACTTCTTCACAAAATCCAGATCTATGTCTCTTACAAACAAGACCGCTGGATTTCACTAGTTTGGCACATAAAATTTCCACTAAGCCTAGGACAGATTCAAAGAGTACATGAATGATTGCCCGCGTCATGGCTCCACATATTGGAATCTCCTCAACATTTTCTACAATCGAGTTGAGGAGAAGTATCAGGATGCCATGGACACTACCAACAATGGCAATTTCATGATAAAGACTATGGAAGAAGCATACACATCGGTGAACAATATGGAGAGTAGCCAAGCAAACTGCAGGTCTGACTTCTATCGCGGTAGAGGAGGTATAGCCATTGACTCAATGAAGATTGTTGAGATGATTCAGGCCAGACTTGATGGTCTGATGAAGAAGGATCAGAGGTCAGAACACTTTGTTGCAGAGCAACCAGATATTCATATCTATCAGGATTATAGTGCTGAGGGTTTTGATGACTACACAGCTGATGTAAACTATATTAGAGGCCCATGGAATTTCGGTAACATGGGCTTCAATCAGAACTACCAGAACCATCCTAATCTCTCTTACAGAAGCACGAATGTGGAAAACCCACAAGATCAAGTATACCCATCTATGGGTAACATAGATAATCAGTTCCAGAACAAACCATTTGCTCAAGGTACAAGTGTCTTTCAGAATAAGAATAAGAATCAGAATCAGAGTAGTGGTTTTGGGAGCAACGAGTTCCAACAGAATCAACAATATGGTTCAGGGGGTTTAAGAAACAACAACCAGCCAAGCTATCAGAATCAAAATCAGGGACAATCTTCTTCATCATCTCAAGATAGCGATCTGAAGCAAATGCTACAACAAGTGTTGGAGAATCAGACCAATTCCGCATCAGACATCTATCATAAAGTGGATATTATGTTCAATGATCTCAATGGGAAGTTTAAAATGTTGAGTACTCATATGAAGTTGCTTGAAATACAGGTTGCTCAGACTTCTGCGGGTAACAGAGCACAACCGGGCATTATTCCAAGCATGCCAGAAAATAACCCCAAGGAGTATTGCAATGCTATAACCTTGAGAAGTGGAAAATTGGTTGAAGATTCCCAGATGGAACAGATCGCCCGATCCGAGGACGGGACCGGTCGATCTAGGGCAAATGCATCTATAGCAAATTCTGACAGAGGGGAACAGATCGATCAATCCACTCCCCATGGATCGATGATCTAAGGCATGACGACGGTGCATAGATTTCAGACGTTGCGTAAGATGCTGCAGAGCTTGTGGATGAGTATGTATAGCCCCCGCCTTATGTTCCTAAGGTCCCTTATCCTTCCATACCCCGACAGAAACTCAAGGAGCTCGAGTATACGAAGTTGGAGAATCTAGTTGGCGAGTTATACGTTAGATTGCCTTTCATTGACGCAGTTAAGATGGTACTGTCTTTTAAACGGTACATGAAGAAGATTCTTTCAAATAAGATGACATTAGAGCAAGAAGTCTCTATGCTTACTGCAGAATGTAGTGCGATTCTTCAAAACATCTCTCAAGAGAAAAGTGAGGATCGTGGACCTTTCGTATTGCTGTGCAAGATTGGATCTCATACATTTGAGAGATGTCTGTGTGATTTGGGATAAAGAGTGAGTGTCATGCCTCTTTCTGTGTCTTAGAGGTTGAATATGGTCAACTATAAACCCACCAAGATATCTCTAGTGCTAGTTGACAGATCAATTCGACGGCCAATGAGAATTCTCTACAACATTCCCGTCGAAGTTGGAGAATGCTACGTGTACACAGATTTCGTAGTCTTGGAGCTTGAAAAAGAATCCAAGGATCCTATTATCATGGGTAGACCGTTCTTATCCACTGCCAGAGCCATGATTGAAGTGTAAAACAGTCATATTGATCTCAATCTAGGAAGCTGACAATGAGATTCAGTATTGAGAAGTTTATGAAGAAACCCACCATTGATGGACATTGGGTTGATAAACTCACCGACGTGATTGAAGATTCTCCAGAAGAGTTGTACATGCAGGATCCCCTACGGGTTACTTTGGCTCAGATTGGAAGTGAATATGAGTTTCTGAATGAAGACACTTCTGAGGTTACTACGTTGTTGGACTTGACACCTACCATTGAGAAGTAGGTCGCAAACATTAAACTCGAGGAGCTATCTTCTGTGACATCACCATCACTTGGAGCAGACACGAAGTTCGATTGGAGTGAGCTGAAAGCTCAAAAACTCGAGCTCAAACCATTGTCTGCGGGATTGAGGTATGTTTTATTAGTTCCCAATTATACATATCTTGTGATTATCAATGCTAACATGAATAATGTTGAGACCGCCTTGCTTCTTTCAAAATTGTGAAAGTATAGAAAAGCATTGGGATACTCTTTACATGATATCACATTTATCTCCCCAGATCTATATATGCATAGGATCCACTTGGATGATGAATCCAAGACTTCCATTGAACATCAAAGGAGACTTAATTCAAAGCTGATGGAAGTTGTCAAGAAGAAGATTTTAAAGCTTTTAGGTGCATGTGTGATTTATCCCATCTCTGACAACACCTGGGTGAATCCAGTTTAACTAGTACCAAATAAAGGTGGGATCACCTTCATCACAAATGAGAAGAATGTGCTCATTCCCACCAGGATTATCACATGCCACAAGATGTGCATTAGCTGCAGAAAGCTGAACTCAATCACTAAAAAGGACCACTTTCCCCTTTCTTTCATTGATCAAATGCTTGAGAGACTTGCTAATAATCCTAATTATTGGTTCCTTGATGGTTATTCAAGTTTGTTTCAGATCCCTATCCATTCGGTGGACCAGGAAAAGACTACATTCACGTGCCCTTACGGGACGTATGCTTACCGGAGAGTACCATTCGGATTGCGGAATTCACTAGCAACCTTCCAACGCTGCATGATGTCTATTTTTACTGATTTGATCGATGATATCATTGAATTTTTTTTATGGATGACTTCTCTGTTTATGTTCCATCATTTTCTAATTGCATGTCTAATCTTTGTAGGGTCTTGGAATGATGTGAGTATAAGCATCTGGTTTTGAATTGGGAGAAGTGTCATTCTATGGTGTAGGATGGAATTGTTCTTGGGAATCAGATTTCTGAGCATGGAATCAATGTTAACAGAGCTAAGATCAAAGTGATGAAAAGTTAGCAGCCTCCTACTTTTGTCAAGGACATTCACAGTTTTCTAGGACATACAGGCTTCTACGGACGGTTCATTAAGGATTTCTCTAAGATTGCCAGACTTCTTACTCGTCTCCTCTGTAAGGATGCTAAATTTTATTTTGGTACTGATTGTTTGTGAGTTTTTCAGAAAATCAAGGAGGCTCTGGTCAACACTCCAATTTTGCAGCCACCAGATTGGGATTTGCCTTTCGAGGTGATGTGTGACGCCAGTGACTATGAAGTAGGAGAAGTTTTGGGTCAGAGAAAGGATAAGAATCTCCTTGTGATTTACTACGCGAGCAGGACACTTGATGACACTCAGAGAAAATATGCTACAATAGAAAAGGAGTTGTTGGCTGTTGTTTATGCATTCGAGAAGTTCAAACAATATTTGGTGGGATCCAAAGTCATTGTTCACATCGATCATGCAACTTTGAGGTATCTTATGTCTAAAAAGGATGTTAAAACGAGACTGTTGAGATGGATTTTGCTACTGCATGAATTTGATTTGGAGATTCGGGATAAACGGGGAATCAAGAATGGTGTTGCTGGTTACCTCTCTTGCTTGTGAGTGGAAGCTGAGACTCCACTTGATGATAGTCTCCTAGAGGAGAATGTTTACATGGTCACCTTACTAGAGGATGAGTATTTGGATGGAGCAGATGTTTTCGCCATTAGATAGATCCATGATAAGATTCCTTGATTCACATACTTTGTGAATTATCTGAGTGCTGAAATAGAGCCACCAAATTTTGCAGGCTATACAAAGAAGAAGTTCCTCAAAGACGTCAGACATTATTTCTTAGATGATCCTTTTCTCTACAAGAGATGTTCTGATGGAATGTTTCGCAGGTGTATTCCAGAGTCATAGATTCATGGTATTCTTTATGATTGCCATGGTTCCGAATATGCTGGACACTTCGCTACCTTTATAACAATTTCGAAGGTACTGCAAGCAGGCTTCTGGTGGCCGACTATGTTCATAGGCGCCCATGTTTCTGTTTCCAAGTGTGATGCCCGTCATAGAAAGGGCAATATCTGCAAGAGGAATGAAATGCCTCTGAACTTCATTCTAGAAGTTGAGGTATTTGATGTATGGGTTATTAATTTCATGGGACCATTCCCACCATCCTAGGGAAATCAATACACTTTGGTTGTTGTGGACTACGTTTCCAAATGGGTTGAGGCACCGGTAAGCCCTACAAATGACACCAAGATAGTCTTGAAGATGTTTAAATCAGTAATCTTCCCACGATTTGGTGTTCCCAGAGTTTTCATTAGTGATGGGGGATCTCATTTCATCATCAAGCTGTTTGAGAGTATGCTGAAGAACCATGTAGTTCGACATAAGGTAGCTTCACTCTATCATCCTCAAACTAGTGGACAAGATGAGATTTCTAACACAAAGATCAAGGGAATCCTGGAGAAGATAGTTGGCAAGACATGGAAGGATTGGGTTGTGAAGCTCGATCAAGCATTATGAGCATACCAAACTGCATACAAGACTCTTTTCGGCAAAACGTCTTACCATTTGGTCTATGGTAAGTCTTGCACTTGCTTGTTGAGTTGGAGTACAACGGTTAATGGGATACGGAGTTGATGAATTCGACATCAAGCCAGCAGCTGAAAAGCAAATGATTCAGATCAACGAACTCGATGAGATACGCCTGAATGCCTATGTGAAGCGGAGGATCTATAAGGAAAGGAAAAAGGCATTCCATGATAAGAGAATTATTCCACGGCATTTCCATGCAGGATACCAGGTACTTATATTTAACTCACATCTGAAGTTGTTTCCAGGCAAGCTCAAATCGTGTTGATCGGATCATTCAAAATTGTTGAAGTAAGACCATACAGAGCCGTTACACTCAAAGACAATGGAAGGAGACTCACAGTGAACGGCAAGCGATTAAAGCCATATTTTGCAGACGCGCCACCTGAAGAAGGAATTCAAATTCCTTTGACGGATCCCCTCGCCGTCTGATCGCACTATAGTCAGACTCGTAACTTTAAACAATCGCTGAATGGGAAGCAACCCAGTAGGTAGTTTTTATTTCTTTTTACTTATAAATTTGTGTTATTTTTTTATTTTTGGTTGTGTTTTAATATTGGTTTAACAAAATACAAAAAAAATGAATGTTTTTTGGCGCCATGCTCTAGATTGACCGATCCAGGGCAGGGATCGATCGATCTGGTCCATAACACGAAAGCCATAAAGTTGCCCGAATGCCCTAGATCGACAGATCCATTGCCCTCGGATCGATTGGTTCGGGGCAACTGAACCATGTAAACCGGTTTTTCCAGTTTAATTCGCTTGAATTAAACCGAAAAACACCTTTTTCTTCCTCCCCCATGTGATTTCAAGATCAAAAACACCACTTTCCACTTGTTCTTCATCATCTTGCTCCCAAAACTCTCCCATCTTTCTTTTGTTCGATCTCCCTCGTTTCTTGCCCGCTTGGTTTGATTTTTGGGTGTTTTTCGTACTATTTTTCATGCTCTATCCGTTTCTATAAGCGATTCGCGTAGAAACAAAGGTATGATTTTGCAAATCTCTTCTAAAGATATCAGGTTTAGGGTAGATTTTAGAAGTTTTTGATTCATGCAATTTCACTTGGAATTTGGTTGTTCTTTGACTCTATAAGACGGTATTCGCCGGTTTAATGATGAGATATTGCCCTAATTGTATTGTTTCATGCATTGAATTGGTGAGTTTGTGTTAAGAACAAAAATTTATAAAATTTGTGTTTTTCTTGATATCCTTGATGTTGGTATCCTTGATGTTGGTGTTTATTTCTTTTAGCGAATGAGCTTAGGAAACATGACTTTAGGGGTAGAATACGAATTTGTGAGCAATTGATGAGTTTTTCTTTTGTCGCTCTCGACGCCAAAGTTTTGGTGTAAGTGATGGTTTTATCTTGTTGTTCATGGTTTTGAATGATAATTGCTTGATATCTATGCTATTGACACTTGCTTTTGATGCTAAACCAATTGTTTTGAATGATTTGAAGGATATCAAATTTTTGGTTCTTTCTTAAAAACGAAAATTCATGCTCTTGTGTGCTTATTTGGATGATGCTTGAGTGTTTATTGTGTGTCCATTGTTCTTATGATTGAAGTTTGCTTTTATATCTCTTTGAAACTAATGGACTTTTACGTTTTTGTTCTTGTAGGATGGTGAGAACAATAAAGCAAACGAGACTGAACGCGAGCACATCTTCTGAAGCTACTGAGCCTGGTGAGGCTAACTACAAACAAAAGTTTCGAAAGAATAATCCCCACCATCCCACCAACAGACCAATTACTAAGAAGTGGGATGAGCACGACGAGGCATTCTACCAGGAGTTCCAAGGTATCCACTTTCTCGCCACCAAGTTTGTTTGTCCCAATACCAATCACGACTTAGGCCTCACCAAGGGACTCCGTAATTTGACCCAGAAGATCGATTTGGGGATTTTTTTTAGCTCAAGGAGGATGTCTATCCTGATCTCTGCCATCATGGCTTCCGTGCGCCTTCAGTACGTAGATCCTGACAACCCTATTGCTAATGAGCGCACACTCTCATTCATCGTCAACCAAGACATATAACATCATAACTTTGTTTCAGCTATGCGACTGCTTCAGGTTCGACAAAGTGAGACAGACTTCGTACATATTATACCTTATGCACATGAATTTCAGGAATTTATTACTGCAGGATGTTTCACGTCGAGGAACGCCAAACAGTCTATGATCCGCAGCTAAGTTCTGCGCTATGCTGTCAGTAATTTTAGTTCCCATCTCTTAGGGAAGACCATTCAGACTGCTGTCACTTTTGATGAGCTTGCCCTACTATTCTTAGGAGTCCGACACTTGTTGGGGTCAAAAATGGTCACGACAAAATCGACGCCTAAAAAGGACTACGGAGACGTTGAATCCTCTTACGGAAACAAGAATCGCAAGGATGTCCTCAAGCATCGAGAGTCTTATCATCCTGGCCGTCTCTTCTCGAACAAGCTTCAAGACTACGAGTATAGTCTATCGTGACCGATCTCACACTAAGTCTGTCCGTCCGCAAACAACTAAAGCACCCGAATGCTAAAGTTAACGTCCACGGTCTACAGATAACTCTCGGAAGACCATACGATACGAACTTTGGGACGATACGAAACCTCCCTGGTCATCGGAAAACCGCATCGTTTCAGAAGAACGTCTGGGCACCAATTGACTTCGAAGACCAAAGCATGATCTTGGCACCAATTGACGCCAAGACAAAAGGATTTAATTGACATCAATTGGCGCCAAGACCGGAGCATGGTCTTGGCGCCAATTGGCGTCAAGACAGATAGCGTGTCTTGGCGCCAATTGGCGTCAAGACCAACTCACAGTCCTGACGTCCATCGACGCTAAGACATAGACAATGTTTGGCCGTTACTCGTGAACCAAACCACGTCCTATCCAATCATCATCTCCTTTGAATCGTCATTTGATCATCTCTCATTTCGTCTCGATTGGAATTCCCGTCAAACCGTCGTCATGAANGAATGACTTCTCCGAAAGGAATCGTAAAAGTCATTTAGCCGCGAAATGGCCCGAAAGCGTCCAAACCGCGATGATAAGTCCGCTTACGATTCTGGACGAGAATCGGCCCATTTGCAATGACAGTTTAATTAGGGTTTTCGCGATTAAAGTCAAAGTCGAAAGGATAAGGAAAGATCTCGAAAAAAATACATGCGAATCAAGGAAAAGGAATATTTCCACGAAGGGATAAGCACAAATCGAGGACGGAAAAAGAAACGAGCCAAGCCCACGAAGATCTATATAAAGGGTGCAAGGGATGATGGCTGAGGGAAGACTTCTCGTCATTGCAAAACACTTAGAAAAACGTAGGGTTTCTTATCTATGTATTCGTTAGCGAGCTACGTCTCAACTAGGTAACGAGTCTACGTTGTAGTTCTAGGGATTTTTCGCCAGCAGATCTTGCGGCCACGGCTTAAACACCGGTTGTGCATGCTCAGACCACAAATTCGAATAAAATCCCTCTTTACTTTCTTCGNATCCCTCTTTACTTTCTTCGTTAACTGTGTTTGATGAGTTGTTCTTCGTTTACTTTCATATTGTTCTTCGCTTACGTTTTACTTATCCGAATTCTGTTACTTTATCATTGTTATATGCATCTCGCTTCGCAATCTGTCTCGTATTGATTCCATCCTATCACATCCTCATTTTGTTGTTTGAATCTTATTTACTTCAATATCGCAGTCTGTTTTCATATCTAATTTACTCACGATTTCTATCTTATAGTGCTCGCAGTTTAGTTTCGTAAACTTAACCTAATTTCTCGTATTCATCGACTGATCTCGTCGCTTTTTGGCCACAGAGAATCCGTGAACCACATAACATTGACGGTGTGAATTTCGGTTCCCACAGTTTGGCGCTAGAAGGAGGAGGAGACACGCGATATTTTTCACGCTAATTCACAGATCAGTCATGAATACCGACGAACAAAACAACCAACCAGCTCGCGAAGGCGACAACGCCAGCGACACCATTGAAACTACTCCAACAACGAACATCACCGCGGTCAACACTGACCAAAACATCGCGGCGTTCAAGGAGATCAAGAACATGTTCTCGACTCTCGAAAAGAAGTCAGCAGAACGTGACCAACTTACCAACTCTCTCGCGAAATATGTCGAGACCTTAACCGCGAGAACCAAAAACATCCTTCTGCGTGGAGCAACCAGACTCCGCGGAAAAAGGCTCAACTTCGCAACTCCGTCTGGAGCACTCCGGGACGCGCAGGAGAAACCATCGGAACATAATCCCGATGAAGTCACACCTGTCGCAACGCGAACCCGCGCGAACGATCTCCCGGCTCTCGAGCGAGAGACAAAGGGACGCGAGGCCGAGCGAATCGACCTAGACTTTAGCGACCACACCGATCCTACGGACGAGGACGCTGATGTGCACCCGAGAAGGGTGAAGGGTCGAGAAACTCGCCACAATTCTGAGCTCAACGAACTCATGATGGAGGAAGAAGAAAACCTCCTCTAGGTCAAGCAGCAAGAGCAGCCTGAAGAGCAGGCCAGAGTCGCTAACAGAACGTGCAGGTCTTCTCTCAAAACTGCAAGCGATCTTGACGATCTTCGCGATTACATCGCAAAAACGGCGGCGGAAGTAAAAGCCGTTAAGTCACAAATCCATCACGCGACCAGTGCTGCACCTGAGATCGATCGACTCCTCGACGAGGCTCGAAAGACTCCATTCACTGCCCGCATAACAAATGCGAAGATCTCTGATCCCAGGAAGGTGAAAATCCCAACATACGACGGGACCACCGACTCGAAGGCTTACTTGCAGAGTTTCCAAATTGCGCTGGCGAGATCAAAACTCAAGCAGGGTGAAAAGGATGCTGGCTTCTGCCATCTCTTCGTCGAACATCTCTAGGGAGCCGCACTCGAGTGGTTCTCCCATCTGAGGCAAAATTCCATCGGAAGTTTTCGCCAGCTCTCTTCGGAGATTCTCAAACAATACTCCATGTTTATGGATCGAGAAACTTCCGACGTTGATCTATGGAGCCTGTCCCAACGCGAGGACGAATTTCTTCAAGATTTGATGACAAGGTTCAAATTAGTGATGTCGAGAGTCAGCGGGATTAGCGATAAGGTTGCGGTAGACGCCCTCTGCAAGACGCTCTGGTACAAGTCGAAGTTCAGAAAGTGGATTTCTCTCGAGAAACCACGAACAATCCAGGACGCGCTTCACAAAGCAACGAACTTCATAATCATCGAAGAAGAGATGAAGGTCCTATCGCAAAAGCATAAGCCATCGAAGGCGTCCTCGAAAGTCTCTGTCCCAGAGCAGAAATCGAAGAAGAAAGCTTCCCGAAGCGACAAGTATGTCCACCACGAGGGAGAAAATCTCTAAGGTGCGCACAACTATGTCGTTAACTCCTAATCTGAACAAGGGAGAACTTCGGGAAATACCTGGATACGGAACACGTATTACGATGAGAAAGCCTTTTGCGAGTTCCATCAGATGAAAGGTCACTACACCGCAAACTACAAGGTTCTCGGAGCGAGGCTTGCGGCAAAACTGCTCGCAGGGGAACTCTCAGAGTTAACCAGCATCAAAGACCTGATACGTGATGTGGACAGCCAACCTGAGACCGAAAAAACCCTCCCACGCGACGCCGCTTCGACATATGCAAAGCGCGGCAGAAAACCTGACGACAAAGGCAACGACGCCAACCGTCACAGAGTGAACCATGATCATGGGTGGAACACAGTTCTTTCGCGACACTGTCTCATCAATAAAAGGACTATCATCGTAAGGCCGAGACAAGCGCAAATTGGTCCATGCCGCCCGGCGATGCCGAAAACAACATGATCACCTTCGAGGAGTATGAAACTGTCAGACTCGACAAACCGCACAACCATCCACTCGTCATCAGGGACCTCGAGGTTGCAAGGATCACCGTCGATACGGGTAACACCGTCGATATCATCTTTTGTGATACCCTCAATAGGATGAACATCGCATTGTCCAAAGTTAGACCGATACCGAAACCGCTCATGGGCTTTTCTGGCACGACGTCAATGACTATCGGGTCGATCAAACTTTCGGTGGTTGCGAAGAAAGTCACAAAGATCGTCGACTTCGCCATCGTCGATCATCCCACAATTTACAATGTGATCATGGGAACACCGTGGATAAATTCCATGAAGGCAGTCCCGTCCACGTACCACCTGGGGATTAAGTTCCCGACGCCCTATGGAATCGACGTTATCTGGGGATGCCAAAAACAGGCGCGACTTTGCTTTCTGGCCGAACATATGCCGAGGCAAATCGCAGCAACACCCATGGTCAATTCAAAGCGCGTAAAGCTAACTTAGCCAACAACTGAGAATGCTTCCTCAAAAGATGATCTAGGATCGTTAACGCAAGTAACGGCTCAGATCAAAGGAAACAAGCAGACCTCCGAGCCCAACACCTTAGATAACGCAACACTCGCGGCGTCAAAGGAAACCGTTGATCCAACCATAGTCCCCGAGATTAAAATGGCCGATCCAACTCTGCCAAGTGAGTAGTCAATCCCAACGACACACTGAACTACGAGACGGCTTGATCTTCTAATGAGGTACGTAGGCAGCTCCTCGCAAGAGAATTTCAGCTGTCCCCTTCCTTTAAAAAGNAGGGGGGGGGGGGGTGGGTGTACGTATACTCGTATACGCCCACATTTTAGAATGTCCAGTTTGTGCTCGATATTTCTGAAACTTTTTCGGTAATAAGAAAACGAACTTTCTCGATAATAAAAAAACGCAGTATGATTTCCAAGAGATCTCGCAATACTCTTTTATCGCAAAAACACTTCATATCGCAAAACAATTTTGCGGCAACCATAGCAATCCGCGATTCACTAGAAACGCCCAAGTAACATCATATAACCCGGAACAAAAATCATGCGATGAAACCGTATCTATCTAAGCGTATCTTGACTAAAATATGCTCCCTAACATATCAGACTACTAAACGGAAAGATTTTCGGAAAGGAGTGAGACGTTGCAAATTTCCAAAAAGCATAATTCCAAACTCGACCAAAAACAGTCCGACTGCGACTATAAATTATGAACGAGCACTCGCTCTAACACCATACTCGTCGCTGGCCCCGACGAGCACTTAAGCCGTCTTAAGCAAACGCACCTGACCTTTCTCGAATTGGTCCTCGAACATCCGACTANCAGCTCCTTGAGGACTAGGTGATGTACATACAATTTCATGCATATTTTAGTGTGTTTTAGCTTAGCTTTCATTCATATTTAGGTTGTAAATAAGTATATTAGCTTTAGAATGTATCAATTAGAATTTAGAGTCTAGATTAGGTTCATATTACATTTTTGCATCCATTTTCTTGCATT
>OVAN01012244.1:0-13920 GCA_900406275.1 Anastatica hierochuntica | reverse complement strand
GATTGTTAGGAAACGGGCTTTTATAAATTTTAAAGCTTCGTTGCCTTTTGTGTCCTTTAAACAATCGCGCAGCAAACATCAACTTCCATTGGCTTAAGAAGAATTGCTCATTTAGGATTCTTTCAGGCATTTAAACAAACACTTTCCAGGCGTTAAACAACCTAAGATCAGAAACTAAGTTGGTAGTTTAATTTCATGCATTACGAACAATCCTAGATGAAGATCCAATTGATTAAATCCCTAATCATACCATTCTATGTCAACAATCCATGAATCCCTATGAGAGAACCATAAACTCAACAAGCAAACTACTCACTCATGTTCAGAGAATCAACACAATTCAAATTAGAGGGAGACAACATTGTATTAATCAATAAACAAAGAATAAGGTTTAAAATTCTACTCAGATTCGAAGTACGAAAGATGATTCTTCTCCTTAGGTTACAAAGCCCTCTCTTGCTCTCAAAAACTCAGAAAAAGTGCATAATGATACAAGAAATACGAGCCTAGCTTTTTGTTATGAAATCCGAATCAAGATAAGTTCAAATTGGTTCTTCATAAAAATCGGTCTGAAAATCAGGACAGGGATCGATCGATCTTGAGACAAGGATCGATCGATCCTAGTCCATCTGATTGGATATTTTCCAGCCTTCAAGAAAATTCCTTCCATGCTTGAAATCCATCCAAAATGCACTCTGTAGGAACTGAAATTCGCATTGTCGATTTACGAAATCGAAGGAAAGTCAGGAAACCCTAACTTTCCCCAAGGTCCCGGATTTCTGCTGGGCCAAACAACAAGAGATCAGAACGCGATGAAAACACAAGATGGATTAAACGTAAAGAGATTGCAAAGTAAAAGTAAACAGGATTCGTAAACAGATAACGAAGTTAAAGTAAAACGAAATCGAAAACGAAAAGCAAATCGAAAGCAAACAGATAGCGTAAACAAAGTAGAGTAAAAGAGATCTTATTATGAATTTGTGTTTGAGCATTTACAACTGGTGTAAAGTCGTAGCCGCAAGAACTATCGGCGAGAACCCTAGATCTAACAGCGTAAACTTGTAAACCTAGTTGAGTCGTAGCTCGCTAACAAAAAACGAAAGTAAAAACCCTAATTCTCTAAGTGTTTGGTGGTGATGAAATTTATCCCTCTCATTCTTCTCCTTAGCCCTCTTTTTATATGCCTTTGTAGGTTAAATTCGTTTCCTTTTCCGCCCTAGATTCGTGCATATCCTTCCACGGAAATATTCCATTTTTTGGGAATATTCCATATTCTTACAAATTTTCCATATTTATCTTCAGACCTTGACTTTATCGTATTTTCCTTTTATCTTTACCGAACCTCGGGTAGATCGTTGACTCAATTGGGCCGGTTCTCGTTCCGAAATCGTAAATGGGCTTTTGTCGCGTTATGGGTATTCGTGGGCCGTTTAGCGACAAAGCAATTTTTACGATTTCTTTCGGAGAAATTATTCTTCGTACGACTATGCGGTGACGGTTTTACGAAATGATAAGACCGATTGTATAGTTACGAAAAATGTCGGTGTTCGAGCTAGCCATTATCGTTTCATACGATCAATAGGAAGTTTTTACGAAAGGTTCAAGTCTTTACGGTTATTGCTGAGAAACTTCAACGGAGATTCCGATCGAGACAAAACAAGAAACGTTTGAACCGAGATTCAAAAGACAAGACAATCGGGAAATCGTGGTTAGGACGCCCATTGGGCGTCTGGGCGCCCAATGGGCGTCCAGACTTGTTGTTGTTCATGTTGATCGTATTTTTGAAGCGATGCGGTTTACCGTCGTTTATGGTGACTTCTTATCACTCTGGAACTTGTTTATCGAGATCTCTTGCAGGTCTCGGACGTTGATTTCATTATTCTCGCGTTTAGTTTCCTGCGAGTTACTAGACTTTGCGAAGCGTTCGCTTATGGATTGCTAGACGCGGATCTTCAACATTTGGTCGAGAGGAGATTGACATAACGAAAAGAGCCTTAGAATTGTTAATCCTTTCGCGATTTGCATTTTCGAAAGAGAGATGATGCTTATGTTACTCTTTTAGACATCGATTTCGTCGTAACCGTTTTTGACCCCAACAGTTTGCCCCCCAGTTTGCAAGAATCGTTGAAATGTTCTTGCAACCTTTAAAGGCACGTTAAGCAAGTTAGGCGGAATTGATGGCAAAAAAAAGTCTGAGGATGAATAGTAAACTTTTCTTTCTATAAGTAAGAGAAGTAACTTTTCAAATCTTTCACTTGCTCATTCTCACAAAAATTTTCTTAAGGTAAAAACAAGATCCTTGTCCTTTCCATTTCTTTTCCTTCTTTTGTGCCATGGCTACGAATAATCTACTATCCAAGGGTGCCTTGTCGTCGACTTTTGACATCGAGAGTCTACAAGTTTCGGACGGCGAGGTTGTACCGAAAGTCGAGTTCATGCCGCATTTCATCGATCCCGACAAGGCGAGGGAATATTGGCAGATTACGGGTGGTATCGAAGCTCCACCGGCCGAATCGTGGTGTCCGCCGAGACCGAAATTCAAAACGGACGCCCATAGGCCAAGCGAGTGTCGAAACTCCTTCCTTGTCGTGATCCGGGATTTCTACCGAGTCCCGGATGAGGTTGAGTTTCGAATGCCGATTGTCGGAGAGGACGCTTATTCTCCGCCTCGTGGTTTCTCTATGTGCTATGAGGTACATTTGTTTCTTTGCCGATTGTGGTTTCCCATTCCGGGAGTCATAGTCTAGTTTTGGGATCATTACGGTTTATCGATCAGTCAGCTCTGGCCCATCGGTCTCCAACACCTCGTTGGACTCTTGGTTTTGGGTTACGAGCGAGGGATGAACTTAAGTGTCGATTATCTATTGGCGCTTTTAACTTCGGCGGCCGCGAGTAAATCGCTACATTATTGCCTCAAACCGAGGGCAAACATGGCGGTGATCCAATCGTTTGCATCCAATTTCCATAAATGGAGAAAACGATACTTCTTTGTCCGTTTAGATAGCGCTTCGCTCGAGAGAGACTACATTTCTTCTTTTCGGCATGAATGGGGTCTCGCGGGTATCGCTTTTGATATTATGGCTGCTTTCTTCTCATTTGCCGATATCTGATGATTTTTGTTTTGCAGAATTGGATCCCCTTCCTCCGCATCCGGCAGACATTTGCACGATCAGGGACCTTCTCTGAGGCGGTCCGTTCCATTGGGGTTACTTCTCCCTGCAGCGAGTTCGTAACGCGGTCACGTACCACAATAGTCGTACTCAGCTCGACACGATTTCGGAAGGGGAGCTTGAACCGACTATGGATAACTTTGCCCCGTATGAGTTGCCTCCCGATTTTGAGAGGGAGAGGACTCCCCGAAACGAGCGCGCGCCTGCTAATGGGGGCAGCATTGCCGAGAATAAGAGAGGGCCGTTTGAAGGTCCGTGGAACCAGGATATACTCGGCAGAGATGGTAGCGGTCTGAGTCAACCTTCGGTGCCGCCTTTTGGAAAAGTGCCGGAATGGGAGGACTGTTTCGCTTCCCTTGATGCCCTGATGTATCAAACCGCGACGAGCATGGGATTCGTTAGATTCGAGCGATATACGGAGGCTTCACGTTTGTGCATGGGGGTTAGTTTTCGTGCATACGTTACGATTACAATCGTTGAGGTGATATCCCTTCTAGCTTCTGATAAGTTCCATGTGATGGATGAGGCCCTTCGGGCGAGCAACCTGGAGGCAGAGACGGTTCGGTTCAAGGTCGGGAGACTTGAAGAAGAGAGCACTCGCTTGAAGGAGGAGGTCGAAGCGATTTCGTCTCGCGAAAGGGAATTGGCGCAGAGTCAAGCATCGTAAGTTTATCGTGCGTACAGGCGCGAGAAGCAAGAGGTCGCCTCGATTGTGGCCGATCGCTCAGTTCAGTTCGTGGAGGACTTTGATCAGTACAATCGTGTTTATCAGACCTTCGGGGAATTCCGCGAATGTCGTGGTTCGGTGGCGTCCTGTATAGCACCCAGCTTCCCGACTACTCCTATGACTTAGAAATGGACAAGATGTCTAGTCACGTAAGGAGGTGAAAGGAAGTTGTTTCTTCGATCCCGTCTATCGAAGAGAGGGTTCGAGGTCATTGGGCGCCGATTCCCGTTTCTCCCGATTCGGGGGAAGTCGGGGACACTGCTCAGTGCGACGAGGGCGTGGTCAATCAAAATCCGGGGCTGTCTAGCGCGTGCAACTTCTCGAACTCTGGTAACTTCGAGTACGATTTTAGAGTGAGAAGTATTCGTCTTTTGAGGGAGCGTGTTCCCTGTTGATTAGTAGCGTTTTGGCCAAGTGTGGCTATTTCATGTTTTATCGGGGTTGGCCGTGTGTGGCCTCGAAACCTCTTACCTTGTAATTTAGTATTAATGAATGATATTTTTCGTTATAATTTAGTTGCGTATGAATAGCATCCTGGTTGCGAAGAAAGATCATGAGTTGTTGTCTCATGTCTACTCCTCTCAGAATCGCTATGTTCATTGTTCGTTTCGGGTGCGAACTTTCGAAAGATTTATTCTTTCGGATTTTCGNATGAGACAAATTTTGGAATCTCGTATCGATTAGATACTATGTCTTGAGATGTTTGAGACCAGTGTATTGGGTTTAGTTTGATTTGGTGTAGAGGGAAAATACGAGTTGTCATCTCGTATTTAACTCTTTTTGGGCATCTTTTTATGCGTTGCTCGTTCGGGATGTTAAGAAATTTCTTAAACTTTCTTGAGCGTTTGGATATGAACGATGAGACATGTTTTTGGATCTCGTATCGGTTAGATATCATGCCTTGAGATGTTAGAGACCAGTGTGTTGGGTTTAGAGCAAGGCCTAGGTTTACTCTCTGTTATAGGGGGTTCGGTGACTAACTTCGGCTTACGTTTCCCGTTGCGATTTTAACCTGATTCCGAACCGATTTAGAGCCCGCGATATGTTCTCGGCTTATACGACTCGTATGGTCAGAACCGAGCATCTCTCCAGGGACAATTTTTAAGTCGCCTGGAACTGCTAACCAAAATTTTGGATTTCTTTTATAGCGCGCTATTATCCTAGTCGGATGTACGAGGACCAATTCGAGAAAGGTCAGGTGCGTTTGTTTAAGACGGCTTATAGTCACGGTCGGACTGCTTTGGTTGAGTTCGGAATTGTGTTTTTCGGAAATTCGCGACGTCTCGCTCCTTCCTGAAAATCCTTCCGTTTAGTAGTGTAATGCGTTAATGAGCACGTTTTAGTCAAGGTTTGTTAAGAGAAGTATGGTTCTATCGTATGATTTTCGTTTCCGGGTTATACGATATTACTTGGGCGTTTTTTAACGAATCGTGGATTGCTATGGTAGCCGTAAAGTCATTTGCGAGAAGATGTGTTTTTGTGATAAAAGAGTATTGCGAGACTTGCTGGAAATCTTGTTACGTTTTCTTATTATCGAAAATTTTTTTAAAAAAATATCGAGTACAAGGCGGATATAAAAATGTGGGAGTATTGGACCATACGTACACCCACTCCCCCCCCCCCTTTTTAGAGGAAGGGGGACAGCTGAGCTCTTCTTGCGAAGAGCTGCCTACGTACCTCTTTCGAGGATCAAGCCGTCTCGTAGTTCAATTTGTTACTGCGAATGACTACTCGTTTGGCAAAGTTGCGTCAGCCGTTTCAGTCGTGACGACTATAGCTGGGTCGACGGTTTCCTTTGGTGTCGAGAGTGTTGCTTTCTCGGGGACGTTAGGCTCGGAAGTTTGCTTGTTTCATTCGGCATGAGCTGTTTGTTGAGCTGACGATTATGGCACATCTTTTTCCGAAGAGTCTTCGGTTGATGGTCGGGTTGTCTTCATTCGTTTAGGTTTAACCATGGGCGTCACTGCGACTTGCCTTAGTTTATGTTCGGCTAGGAAGCAAAGTCGTGCTTGCTTTTGGCATCCCCAGACTACGTCGATTCCGTTAGGAGTTGGGAATTTAATGCCGAGGTGGTAGGTGGACAGGACTGCCTTCATGGAGTTTATCCAAGGTGTGCCAATGATTACGTTGTTGACGGCGGGATTGTCGACGACGGCGAAATCGACGATTTTCGTAACTTCCTTGGCCATCACAGGAAGTTTAATCGATCCGAGAGTCATTGACATTGTCCCGGAAAAAGCTGTGAGTGGTTTCGGCATGGGTGTGACTTCGGACAACTCGATGTTCATCCTGGTGAGAGTGTCGCGAAAGATGATATCGACTGTACTTCCTGTATCTACGATTATTCTTGTGACCTCGAGGTCTCTGATGACGAGGTCGATCATGAGAGGATCGTTGTGGGGTTTGTCTAGCCTGACGGTTTCGTATTCCTCAAAGGTGATAGTCTCGTTTGCGTCGTCGGGTGGAGCAGACCAGTTTAGGCTTGTCTCAGCCTTTCGATGGTAGGTCTTTATCGATGAGACAGTGTCGCGAAAGAACTAGGTTCCTCCGATGATCATATTCACCCTGCGACGATTGGTGTCGTTTCCTTTGTTTTCTCTCCTGCCACGTTTTCCGTCCGCTTGGGTTCCTTGAGACGCGACATCTCCAGTGGGTACTTTCTTGGTCCTCAGCGGGCAATTTGTATCACGTATGAGGTCTTTATCGCCGGTTACATCCGAGATTTCTCAAGCGAGCAGTTTTGCTGTTAACCTCGCTCCGAGAACTTTGCAGTTCGCGGTGGAGTGACCCTTTGTTTGGTGAAACTCGCAGAAGGTGTTTTCGTCATACGACGAGTTCTGCATCCAGGTGTTCCCCGATGTCCGACCTTGTTCAGTCGAGGAATTGACAGAGTAATTGTGCAACCCTCGGATGTCTTCTCCCTCGTGATGGACGTACTTGTCATTACGAGGGACCTTCTTTTTTGATTTCGGTTCAGAGGTTATGTCTTTTGAGGACGCCTTCACAGGTTTGTGTTTTTGCGATAGAACTTTCATCTCGTCTTTGGTGATGATGAAATTTGTGGCCTTGTGAAGTGCGTCCTGAATAGTGCGTGGTTTTTCCAGGGCTATCCACTTTCTGAACTTCGACTTGTACCGGAGAGTCTTCCTAAGTGCGTCTACCGCCACTTTGTCGTTGATCCCGCTGACTCTCGACATTACTATTTTGAACCTACTCATGAAATCTCGGAGAGATTCGTCTTCCCTTTGAGATAGGCTCCACAGGTCAACATTGGAAGTTTCTCTGTCCATAAATATGGAGTACTATTTGAGAAATTCCGAGGAGAGTTGACGGAAACTCCCAATGGATTTTGCTTTAGGCGGGAGAACCATTCAAGGGCTGCTTGTTGGAGATGCCCGACGAACAAGTGGTAGAAGTCAACGTCTTTTTTGCCTTCCTTGAGCTTGGACCTCGCCATTGCGATCTGGAAGGTCTGCAGGTGAGCTTTAGGATCGGAAGTTCCGTCATAGATCGAGATTATCACTTTCCCAGGATGGAAGACTCTGGCGTTGGTTATGCGAGAAGTGAATGGAGTTTTTTGAGTCTCTTCGAGGAGCCTCTCGATCTCTGGTGCGGCACTAGTCGCGTGATGGATCTATGATTTTACCGCTTTGACCTCTGCCGCCGTTTTTGCGATATGGTCGCGGAGATCGTGAATCTCGTTGAGATCGTCGTAGGTCTTTTTTCGAGATGGTTGGCGCGTCCAGGGAATGGCTCTAACCTGCTCCTCGGTCTGCTTCTCTTGCTCTACCCAGAAGATATTTCCTTCTTCTTCCGTCATGGGTTCGCTGAGCGGAGAATCCCTCCGTGTCGTGCGACCCTTAACCCTTCTTGGGTGTACGTCAGCGGCTTCATCTGTGGGATCGGATTGATCGCTGAAGTCTAGGTCAATTCGCTTGGCTATGATATCCTCCATTTTCTTGTCGGAATTTGGGGGATCTTCCACGTTATTCTGAGGTGCAACATGGGTGATTACATCGTTCTGCGGAGTGGTGAAGTCGAGTTTCCTTCTCCGGACTCTGGTAGCTCCACACCAAAGGATGGTTCTAGTCCTCGCAGTTAGGGTTTCAACCAGTGAGGGAGCTATTCAGTTTGTCTTGATCGGTCGACTTCTGTTCGAGAGTCGAGGACATCTTTTTGATCTCCTCGAATGTCGTGTTGTTTGCGTCAGCGTTGACCGCGGTGTTGTTCGTGACTGGGGTGCTTTCAACGTTGTCGTTGGCGTTGTCGCCGTCACAAGCTGGTTGATTGTTCTGGTCGTCTGTAGTCATATTCGATCTAGCGTTTTGCGGCTACAAGTTAGAGTGTTTCGTACCCTGCGCAAATAAGCCCCCTCCTTCTAGCGCCAAAATGTAGGAACCGAAATTTGCACTGTCGATTTACGAAATCAAAGGAAAGTCAGGAAACCCTAACTTTCCCAAAGGTCTCGGATTTCTATTGGGCCAAACAACAAGAGATCAGAACGCGATGAAACAGACGACGGATTAAACGTAAAGAGACTACACAGTAAAAGTAAACAGGATTCGTAAACATATAACGAAGTTATAGTAAAACGAAAACGTAAATGAAAAGCAAATCGAAAGTAACCAAATATCATAAACGAAGTAGAGTAAAAGAGATCTTATTGTGAATTCGTGTTTGAGCATTTACTACTGGTGTAAAGTCGTGGGCGCAAGAACTGTCGACGAGAACCCTAGATCTAACAGCGTAAACTTGTAAACCTAGTTGAGTCGTAGCTCGCTAAAGAAAAAGGAAAGTAAAAACCCCAATTCTCTAAGTGTTTGGTGGTGACAAAATTTCTCCCTCTCATTCTTCTTCTTAGCCCTCCTTTTATATGCCTTCGTAGATTTAATCCATTTCCTTTTCCGCCCTAGATTCGTGCATTTCCTTCTGCGGAAATATTCCATTTTTCGGGAATATTCCATATTCTTTCGAATTTTCAATATTTATCTTCAGACCTTGACTTTATCGTATTTTTCTATTATCTTTCGCGAACCTCGGGTAGATCGTTTACGCAAATGGGCCGGTTCTCGTTCCGAAATCGTAAGTGGGCTTTTATCGCGTTTTGGGTCTTCATGGGCCGTTTAGCGACAAAGCGATTTTTACGATTTCTTTTGGAGAAATCGTTCTTCGTACGAGTATGCAGTGACGATTTTACGAAATGATAAGACCGATCGTATGGTTAAGAAAATGTCGGTGTTCGAGCTAACCATTATCATTTCATACAATCGAAACCAAGTTTTTACGAAAGGTTCAAGTCTTTACGCTTATTGCCGCGAAACTTCAACGGAGATTCCGATCGAGACTAAGAAATGCTTGAACCGGGATTCGAAGGAGAAGACAATCGGGAAAGCGTGGTCCGGGTGCCCATTGGGTGCCTAGACCATGGGTCTGGGCGCCCAATGGGCGTCCAGACTTGCCGTTGTTCGTGTTGATCATATTTTCGAAGCGATGCGGTTTAGCGTCTTTTACGGTGACTTCTTATCGCTCCAGAACTAGTTTACCGAGATCTCTCAGAGGTCTCGGACGTTGATTTTGTTATTCTCGCGTTTAGTTTCCCGCGAGTTATTGGACTTTGCGAAGCGTTCGCTTATGGATTGCTAGACGCGGATCTTCGACATTTGGTTGAGAGGAGATTGACATAACAAAAGAGCCTCAGAATTGTTAATCCTTTCCCGATTTTCATTTTCGAAAGAGAGATGATGCTTCCGTTACTCTTTTAGGCATCGATTTCGTCGTAACCGTTTTTGACCCCAACACATTCTTTTTGCAAATCCAAGCTCGATTCCTGTAAAAACAACAAAGATCACAAATCTGCACCAAAAAGATCCGAATACATACTAAAATCCATAAATATCGTGTAAAAACCATGATAAAAACTACTAAAATACTAACACATCAATTCTCCCAGACTTGAATCTTTGCTTATCCTCAAGTAAAGGAAACGAAGATTAAGCCTACGGAAAAAGAAATTTGAAAACCAAATGGATCTTATGCTATCAGAAAACCTTACTATGCATTACTTTCGCTAACCATATATACTTAGAACAGTTAGAACATTCTCCCCAAGAATCGCTGCATAACCTCCCAAGCTTGTCCATACTCTAAAATCTGCACCTGCAAACTCAGCTTCTATGTTAATAACTCTCTACATTCATTCAAGATAGGCGTGAAACTTTTTCACCAAAGAACTCGTAATCAGGAGATCAAGCTAGGTATTCAAGGCTTTTAGTGGTGAGGCTTAGAGTGTTTATGGTATCAAAAATTGCACCAAGATGCAAGACATTATGTAAAATCGCAGGAGAAAAAGAGTATATTGATATTCATGTCCCCTAACTACCCAAGTACAAACCACCAATCAAAAGTAAACCGAATATGCACAAACTTCAGGATGAAACCAATCAACAATATAATATGCAAATGCTAATTTTTAAACCAGATTTAAAGAAATAAAATAAAATTTTTGTTTTTTTTAAGACTCATTTTTTTCAGAGAACGAAAATCTGGTAGAAATCAGCATATCAATGACATTTTTAAACTTTAAAACACCCATCCAGCACGAAGAAATGCAACATTTTCATCAGAACCTCCAAAACACCCAGCACCGAAAAATTGGACACTCAGGACCGTGTCTATACCACCAAATTGTTCAATCCTACCTAAGCAATTAGAAAGATCATGTCTACCCTATTCTCTCCATTGTTTTTACACATGTGTGCATATAAGATCAAAAAGAAATGCATGGAGATTCATAGAGATAAAGTAAGGGTGTGGTGCCAGATTAAAGATGAGTCTGGTCACTCAGGATTAACGAAAAGAATGGTATAAAAATGGGGATGTAATCCTGAATGATGGGTTTGATTCCTGTTTCAAGTTCTTGGATCAAAGCAATTAAGTTCATTAGTATGCCAAAAAAATAGAGTTAATAACATTTCAGACAAAACTCTGAGTTCCAGAGATTTCTGGTGGGGAGTTTGGTCATGAGCTATTCCGGTTTGCCTGCGCTAAAAGTCCAAATGAAATGGTCAATGAGAATATAAATAAATGCAATGCGCAGAGATAATAGTTTGAAATCATCATGAAGCATAAACAATCCATAGATTGGCTCAATAAAAAAAATCAAAACGACTCAAACAACACCAAAAGAAAAAGAAAAAAATAAGTAGCCTCCCCCAGACTTATCTCACACCGTCTCGGTGTGAAACAAATCCAAGGAAGGGCTAAGTAGCAAAAGAAAATAACAATCCAAAGACAAAGAAAAATAAAAATAAAATAGAAATGAAAAGAAAAGGAAAGACAACAACTGAGCTGCTCTGGAAATGCTAGGCCTCTGTCTGGAAGTGGCCCTAGGGCGCATGCCTGCATCTCCAGAAGCGTAGTCTGCTCTCCTCTTGGAGCGCTGCTCACACCGTCTGGCCTCCTCTCGTGCAAGAGCTGCGCGAGTCTGCTGAGTCTCCTCCTCATCAGAGTTCTCACTCTCAGTCTCCTCGTCATCCTTGATAAATGCGACATTCTTCTCAACAGCAAGTGCTGAATCATGCAATTCAGCAACCTCAGAAGTACCTGCATCCAAAAACCCATGTTGAATTTCAATTTCAGTTAAGGCTACTTATAATGGATCCTCAGTGTAGAGCTCTTCAGCAGAGTCTTCGATCACATTAGCAAGTGTATCAACCAAAAACATGTTCCCATCAATGGTAGGCTTCTTTATGGATTTCTCGATGTTGAACTTCATAGTCAACTTCTAAAGTTGAAGATCTATTTGACCGTTCTGCACATCAATCATGGCTCTAGCAGTAGATTAGAACGGTCATCCAAGGATAATAAGATCCGTGGGTTTTTCTTTAAGCTAAAGTCTGTGAAAACATATCCCTCTCCAACTCCAACGGGAATGTTATCTAGAATACCCACTTGTCTTCGAATAGATCTATCTGCAAGCACCAAAGACATTTTCGTGGGTTTATAGTTAGTCAAATTTAGACGATGCGATACCGATAGTGGCATCACGCTAACTCATGACCCCAAATCGCAGAGACATCGCTCAAAGGTAAGCGATCCAATCTTGCAAGGCAATATGAAAGAACATGGATCCTCGCGTTTCTCCGGTGCGATGTTCTGAAGGATTGCGCTACACTCCGCAGTAAGAACTGATACACTTTGCTCTAATTTCATGCGATCTGAAAGAATCTCTTTCATGTACCTCTTGAGAGAAGGTACCATCTTGACTGCTTCGACAAAAGGCAATCGTACGTGTAACTCACCAACTAGATTCTTCTGTTTTTGGTACTCGCGTTCTTTGATCTTTTGATGGAGCCGGGAAGGATACGGAGGCTTGGGAACATAAGGCGGGGGTGATACATACTGATCCTCAACCTCCTGTGCATCTGAATGACCGCAAAAATTTGATACACCTGCGCCAGGATAGGGATCGATCGATCCAGGGACAGGGATCGATTGATCCTTGTCCTTCTCTTCTGATTGATTGATCGTGTCATATGATCGATCAATCGCTGACTTCTGCAATTTTCCATTCTCTTCTGATACAAGGATCGATCGATCCTCTACCTGCGATCGATCGTCCGCTATCCCTGACGAGTTTTCAACCTTTTTCCGCTTCTAAGTGTAATGGCGTTGCAGTATTCCATCAAATTCTTCTCAAGTTTGCCTGGATGACTCCTGGTGCAGCTCTGTTGCTTGCAGAAGTCTGAGCAACCTGTGTTTCCAGCAATTTCATGTGTGTGCTCAATGTCTCGGACTTCTCATTGAGATCATTTTACATGTTATCCACTTTTTGATTCAAGTTTGTAGAGGACTTTGTCTGATTATCCAGCACTTGCTGCAACATCTTCTTCAGCTCACTATCTTGAGAAGACACAAAAGATTGTCCTTGGTTCTGATTCTGATACCCCGACTGATAGTTGTTCTTGAATCCTCCTGAACCAAAATGCTTCTGCTAATAGCCACTATTTTCGAAACCATTGTTTTGATTCTTGTTCTGAAAGCCGGAGTTTAAGACACTTTGATTCTGTTGGTATGGCTTGTTTTGGAACTGGTTATGTTGGTTGAAAACTCTATTACCATAATTCCCTTGACCTCTAATGTAATTCACATCTGCTTGTCCGCCATTCAGCTCCTCAGACATGAATTCCTAATACATTTGTCCCATCTTCTGCTCTTGAAGAATAGGTGCATCGTTCTGCTCTCCAACAAATTTTACTCCCTAATGATCTCTCTTCATTAACTCATCGAGCTTTGACTGCAGATCATCAATTCTCTGACACAACTCCTCTACCACGATCATAATTTGATCTTCGATTGGCCTGACTATTCGCCATGTTATTCACCAGCATATAAGCTTCCTCCATAATCTTGGTAATGAAATCACCATTGCTCACGGTGTCCATAGCATTTTGATACTTCTCCTCAACCCCATTAGAGAAAATGTTGAGGAGAATCCAATCTGAGAACCCATGATGAGGACAATCATTGAAGTACTCCTTGAATATTTCCCAAACTGCATGAAAACTCTCAGAACCCAATTGGTGAAATCCTGCAATCTTGTTTCGGAGAGACATAGACCTTGATTTCGTGAAGAAATGCCCAAAAAAAGCAACCTTAATTTTGTCCCATGACCTCAGAGAATCAGGCTCTAGACTATTGTACCATCTTGTAGCTTTGTCATTCAGAGAGAAAGTGAATAACCTGCATTTCAGAGCATTAGCAGGCACTCCGTTGTGCTGGATAGTATTACAGATGGCTTCAAACTTATTCAGATGGTGCATTGGGTTCTGTGATGGCAACCCATGAAACCGATTCTATTGCACCAAGTTAATGAGACCAGTCTTAATCTCAAAGTCTCTTTTGCCTATGGGAGGCAGACGAATCTCAACACGATTCGCATAGAAAGCCTCCGGGAAAGAGAGGATTTTGATTAACTTGAATGTGTTCTCCCATGTTATCACCCATGATTTCAGCAAACTCAAA
>OVAN01012243.1:346-13921 GCA_900406275.1 Anastatica hierochuntica | reverse complement strand
AGAACCCTAGTTTTTCTAAGTGTTTTGTGGTGACGAAAAGCTTTGTGAATGTGAATGTCTCTCTCTTTCTCTTTCACTTCGCATCCTTTATATAGATCTTCGTGGGCTGGCTCAATTTCCTTTTCCGTCCCGATTCGTGCATATCTTCTCGCGGAAATATTCCTTTTTCCCTGATTTTCCTAAATCTTTTCGAGATCCTTCCTTATCTTCCCAGAACTTAACATTTTCGCAAAATTCTTGTGAACCGTCATTACAAGTGGGCCGGTTCTCGCCCAAAAACCGTAAGTAGACCGTTATCGCGGTTTANGTTTCTCGCAGGAATACGCGGCAACAGTTTCGTGGACTGCTAAGACCAATCGTATAGTTTAGACTCTTCCGGTGTTTAAGTTAACCGTTGTCGTTTTATACGATTGATACGAAGTTCACGGGAAGCACGAATCCTTGCGACTATTGTCATGACGATTTGGCGGAAACTCTAATCGAGACGCAACGAGAGATGATCAAGTGATGATTCGAAGGAAATAAAGATTGGAAGGGACGTGGTTCAGTCAACGGACTACGACTGAACGTTATCCGCGTCTCAGCGCAAACTGGCGCCAAGGACATAGCTCGGTCCTGGCGCCAAGTCCATGCTCTGATCTTGGCGCCAATTGGCGCCAAGACGGGCCTCCGGTCTTGGTTCAATTGACGTCTAGATCGGCTTCTAGTTCGATCGTCAATTGGTTCCAAGACTAGTTCGTAGGTCCTGCGTCAATCGCGTTTTAGACATTTCTTCGAAGCGGCGCGGTTCTCTAACGCTTTTGGTTGTTTCGTATTGCTTCGAAGGACGTATCGTGTGGCCTTGTGAGAGTTATCTGAGGGCCATCAATGCTAACCTTGGCACTTGGATGCTTTAGTTGCTTGCGGACGGAAAGACTTTATTCAGAGATTAGTCGTGATCGACTATCTCCGAAGCTTTGAAGCCAGGTCGGGAAGAGACAGCCTGAACGATGAGAATCTCGGAGCTTTCAGATATTCTTACGATTCTTGTGTCCGACGGAGAGAACATCATTTCCGTGGTCTTTTTCAGGCATCGATTTCGTCGGGACAACTTTTGACCCCAACAATTCCTACCAAAGGAAATCAACAAAAATCAAGGGGCAAATAAGTTGAACAATTATCTCTCATGATAAGAATAGTAAAACATCATACCCAACGCTAAAAATCATGCTCAAACTAGGGAAAATACCCTAAAGAGAGCCGGAAAAATTGTGTACTTCTACTAAACA
This sequence comes from Anastatica hierochuntica, assembly GCA_900406275.1. Lineage (NCBI taxonomy): Eukaryota > Viridiplantae > Streptophyta > Magnoliopsida > Brassicales > Brassicaceae > Anastatica > Anastatica hierochuntica. The sequence goes on along the minus strand of OVAN01012243.1, from coordinate 12,653 downwards.
AAGAGAAGGACACAAAAACGTCGAGTGCTGAGTAAGAGCCAAAGTGCTTACCCCTGTTTGACGGGCAAGACGATAAATGAAATGGTATAACTTGAGCAGGGAGCACACCAAACCTACTTACCCAGACGTGGGAAGCAGAAGAAAAACTGCTGAACTGCCTCTTTTCTTCTAAAGGGAGAGTCACGACAGTAGAACCCTAAGACTGACAGTTGCTTGCTGCAGAAAGCAGAGTTCAACAAGAATAGATAGTGGCAACCTACATGGGTCAGAATGCTACCGAAACCTTTTAAAAAAACCATTTTCTAGGGACAAGGAGTAAAGGTTCAAAAAAAGGAATTGGTATAATTCTATCCCCATGGCTCCAAGTGCCTTAGTAAAACCTTAAGAACACATTTTAGGCAGAGAAGGGTAAGAGCTAGGCAAAGCCAGAGGCTAAACAATAGCCATAAGCCAGACCATGCCAGTCTAGAAAAGCTAGAGGCTAATTAATAGGCAGAGGCCAAACAATGCCAATATAGAAAAGCTATAGGCTAATCAATAGCAGAGGCCAAACGATGCTAATATGAAAGAGCTAGAGACTAAGAAACAGCAAGAGGCCAAACGATCATGTAGGATAGTCGGAAAATCCTAGCAAGAGGGTTGCGTAAGCAGATCGCAAAAATAGGATTCTGAAACAGAAAGCATCAATAAAGCCACAAAGGGCCCAAAGTTAAGGTTTAAAAATAAAAGCCCTGAAGAGAAACAAGGGACCAAGGCCTAAAAGGCCAAAACGGGCATAGATAAGCCCATGCAAGGGGTGATATCAAGAGTTCTAAAGAAAAAGCCCCAAGGGGCAAAGCATAAAAGTAAAATTTTTGAGAAGGCGTTCGGGTTCAATCGACTGGATCTGTAGTATGAGACTTCTCGGCGTCGGCGTTGGCATCAGTTTGGATTGAGGCGTCTGGGCACAGGGTATGACAGGCTCATCCTCAAAGCTAAGAGCTGGCAGGTTATTCACCTCTTCCTCAGTCTCCATCACCAGCTTGTAGTTCTCAAATTCCTCCTGCAGGTTCCAGGACCTTGTGTTTCCGTTAAGCCAGTCCCTTACCATATCCCAGTGCCCTACGATCTTTGCACCATTAATCGCCATGGCCTTCTCTTCAGCAAAGATGTTGACCTTAGCCTTGAGTTCTTCAACCTCCTTCTCCAGATCAGCTTTCTCCACGTTTAGCTCCTGGGTACGATCGGATTCCGTCTGATTCATGGATTCCGACCCCCTGGCCAGGTCCATCATCTCCCTCATCTCTCTCTCCAGGTAGGCCGACCTATCCTTATCCGCCTTAAGCATGCGGATGTAGTCCTCCACAATGGCTTTCCCTGTTGTGGCTGCCTCCGTGGTCACCTTATCCTCTGCATGATGAAGGAAGGCAGTCATCTAGCATACAAGAAGATCAAAAGCAAGGTCAAAACACGATGAAGCAAGCAAAAGATCCAAAAGACAGGTGGCAAACGCTTACATCCAACATTTTTATTTGAAGAAAGGAGAGCATCCTGACTAATTCAGAGTGAGGATAGAAGACATCCACTGCCGGAAAAACCTGGACCTTCAACTGATGCAGGGTATCATCTAGGTCAAAGGGAGTAAGAGAAGAGGACCTAGTGCTTACACCTTTCTGCTTCTTGGCCTGGGAAAAACGGAACATTAGCCTTTTGTTGCACTTTCCTCGTGGTACCTATCACAGGGGTCTCCAAAATCTCCACATCCTCAAAGGTTAATGTCTTGCTATCAGACCCAATCTTTGTTGCTCTTGCTGCTTTGGCCTTCCTAAACTCCTCCATTGCCTTTGATGTTGACCCTGTCATATTTTCCTGCATCAAAAAGTCTTATAGTCAACCATAGAGTCAAGGGCAAAAGGAAATCAGGAAAAGGTAGGAATACAAAAGCTTACCCCAAACGTTGCTTTCAGATGAAGCTTCTGGACTCAACAAGAAAGTGGTGCTCCTCGCTTCAACTCGAAGCTTGAGTACATGTTCTACTTTCTTATTCTCTCTTTCGACTTCATCACCGGGGACCACTACAAAACAAAAACAAGAAAGTAGTTGGAATCAAGACTAGAGAAGGAATCAAGAGAAGTGACTCATTGTAAATTTACCAGTGGGCTTCCAGAGGGTTGAGAACCCTGGTTTCAGCCCCACTTTCATGAATAGAAACTTTTGAGTCTAGGGCTTAGCAAAGGCAACACCCTTCCTGTATCGTTTTTCCAACCCTTTGACGATCGAAACACTAGCCCTAGAGTGGAAATAGTAGCATCCTTCACCAGGGGAGACAGAGGAGAAGAAGTAGGAGTATAGTAGTTCTTTGATACCCATGTCAAATATGTGGAAATCGTTAAGTACTTGGATGGCAGTTAGAATCATCCATGTAGGGGGGTTTATTTGTGAGGGGAAGATTTTGAAGTGATTGGCTACTTTGATCATAAGGGTTGGAAGCTAGGTCTTAAGATTGGGGGTTTAGCTCATCATCTCTCAGAATCATGAGAATCATGTCAAAGGTTAGGGAGTAATGATGTTTAAGTTCTCCAAGATGCTCCCCCTTGATCATGGAAAAAGGGTCGATCTTTAAGATAGGAGGAGCAGGGGAAGAGCTTACAGGATTAAGAGCATGTCCCATATCCTGCAGACTCCCCGACGATTCATTAGATTTAAAGGATGGGTTCTCCTTTACAAGGCGTCTCCTTCGAACCCTAGCCCCAACAAAAGAAGAGGTCAGGGAGTACTGCTATCTAAGCTCTCCTAGATGTTCCCCCTTAATCGTGGAACAAGGGTTGATCTTTAAGATAGAGGAGCATGGGAAGAACTTATGAGATTCAGAGCATGTGCCATATCCTGTAGACTCTCCGACGATTCATTGAATTCAGAGGATGGGTCCTCCTTCATAAGGCGTCTCCTTCAGAACCTAGCCCCAACAGAAGAGGAGGCGACAAGGGAGAAATCATCTATTAGACTCACCACTAACCTGATACGAGCCCTGGTCTCAGATCATGGACTCAAAAGAATGGTTCCTAAAAATCTATGAGACTTTAAATCCTAGCAGATCCTATGCAATCCTAGGCTAAAAATCAAAAAGAGGGAAGGGACCATATTATACATGAGCTCGCGAGGCACGAAAAAGTTCGAGGCAAAGAGAAAAATCGCAAAGCAAAGATTGAGAGGGGGATGAACGCAAGAAGAAGCTGAAGAAAAAATGGTGATGAAGAAAAGGAAAATGAGAGAGAAAGATTAAGTATCTAGAGAGAAGGAAGCAAAAAAGGAAAGAGTCCATGCGCCATGATTAGGAGCATATCTCGGGATATCTTCCTTCCATTTTTTCAAAATCTCTCAGATGAGAACAATCGGCACGACTTTTTAACCGTTAGCGAGTAAATGTCGGAAGCTTCTCAAAGAATCTTCGATTCAAAACCGAGACGATGAGAGTGCCAAGCCAGGAGTCGAAAACCAGGGTGAAGTTCCAAGAGCCCAAGGGTTAGGTAAGAAAAGTCACTACGGCTTGCTAAAATACAACGGGAACAAATTTTTTCCCTAGCTTCGGATAGAACCTAGACAATAAGGGGAAAATGTTGAGAGTATTTTGGACCTTGGGAAATCTTCTGGGTCCAGAAGCAATACGACCAGCCATAAGCCAAAAGAAGAGGAATGCCGATAAAGTAGGAAGTCAGAAGTATGCCTCTGAGCAGGAAGCCGAAAGACTCTTCCACCCGGAAAAATGAGACCTTAGGAAAACGAAATATGCCTAAATATCTAACAATATACAAAAGCATTATAAATATTAGACCTAAGGATTCATAAAAAGTAACCGCAAAAACCCTAGCAACTAAATATAGATTAAGAGAGACTCAACCTTTGTACGAGTTCTAACACTCAAATTGCATTGTAATTGTTTCCTCTTAATCAATACATCAGATCTTTCTCTGTTTCTCTTGTTATTTTTCTCTATCTTCGATTTCCCTTGTTTCCATAGTGCTACCAAAGAATTATCTCAAAATCATCTATAACAAGTGTCATCATATATGACAGTTTTTAGGGTCAATTATGTTTAGTATTAAGGTGTGCATACCTGGCTTAGTTTACTTAGAATTTTAAATTAGAGTAAACTGTTATGATCTTCTCATCTGGTTTTAGGTACTATCAAATGAAACATGGGTTGTTTTCCGATTATTATGTACTATAAGACACATAAATTTTTTTTTTTGGTAAACAAGACACATTAACTTTGTCCTCAATCACTAAAAAACAAATCAAGACTTTTGTCGTGGCCAACTTTTTGTCTCCCGAATTTCTCTATACGTTTTATTTCAATTAAACAACTCAGTTAATAGAGCGAGGCTCGTGGCCTATCGGCCGAGTGCTTAACTCATTTTCCCCGGGGTCGAGGGTTTGAACCCCAGCACTCGCAATATGCAAGTTAACCCCGTATACTGGGTTTATAGGCTACCAGATCGGTCCGTTGTGATCTGGACTCCTCGCTTGTGAGGAATAAATTCCCGATAATAGGGTAGGGCCACCGGACCGGCCCGTTGTGGCTCGGTTTGCTGACCAAAAAAAAAACAACTCAGTTAATAATTATTACTCCCTCTACTTTTAAAGAGTGTTAGTTGATAATTATTACTCCCTCTATTTATAAAGAGCGTACTTTTTCACCTAAATAAAAAAATTATTAAAAAGTTTATATGTCATCCATTAATACACTAAAACAATTTTCTTTCTAATTAATATACTTTTTAATGAAAATAATATCATAATTTTGTTTATAAATTTTCATTAAAATAAAATATTCTTTGTAAAAGAAAAACTTAAAAACTTAAATACTTAAAACGACAGTATTTACAAAACGGTGTGAGCATAATTGGCAACAAAATTTCTTTTATGTATTTCTTTGTTAGTATTTCAAATTACATAACTTTTAAAATTTCATGAGTATATATGTGCTAGAGAGTCCACAAAAGAAAACAAAAATTCAGAAGAACATTAAAATTAGCTAAACTATACCATTACCAATGTTTACACGTAGCAATATAAATTGAAAATATAGAGTTTTAGTGTGAATCTCTTTTTTTTTCCAGCTAAAAATTCGTTATTTTACTCAAAACTGCATTTAATACGTTTCATAATAGTCCATCCGGGTCTTTAAAATTGTCAGTTTACAGTTTTTTTTATATATATTAATAAAAAAAAATTTTTGTTATCGTAGCTTAGTGGCAAATAGTTCTTCTCATTAGAGACAAGTGCAGGGTTCGAATCCTGACTTAATAAAATTATTAAATTTTCTGTTTTGTCCATATTTATTACACTGTTTGATTTGATTTGACTATTTATTGAGTTAAAAAACTAAAGATATAACTATAAAATTTTACAAACATTTAGATTGAAAATATAAACCAACACATAAAATGAAATAAAAATTTAAGTCTAAAACAATATTTGAGAAACAAGAGGGTATATATTTATGTCCAAAACGTTTCATCTATACTTATAGTCTTAAAATACAAATTATACAAAACACAAACATTATTACACAATCTTAGTTTTCTTCAACCGACAAAAAAAATAATAACTTCACAACTCTGAAGTTTAGATTATCGAGCTCTCAGATAGAAACCACATTTTTTATATTCCCTCTGTTTCATATTACTTGATGTTTAAGGATTTTGCACTCAGATTAAGAAATCACTAACTTTTATTCAATTTACTTCTTTTACCTAAAAAACATCATTACCAACACTAATTCAACCAATAGAAAATTATAGTGCAGAATACAAACATCATCTAATTTTATATAGAAACTTATAACATCAACTAATTTGATATAATTTTCATTTTCTAAAACATCAACTAATTTGATATGGAAAGGAGTTTAATTAATCACTGTAAAACAAACAAAAAATTTAGGGAATTTTCACACTTCGTTTCTGCGCAAACTGGTTACCCAAAGCAAGAGCATTGCTAGTGACTTGAGCCACGTGGACCACTTTAAACCGGATCAGCCGCTTCACTTTGCCTTCCATGGCTCGACCCGAGAATCCATCAAGACACGTTGTCTCATCCGTCAAAGCAGCACTGATCCATGTTTGAACGTTACTCATCTTCCACATGAAATCCTCACTAGCCACTGCATGACCAGCTCGACCCAGTTCTTTAACCGATTTGGCTAACCGGTCCACGCTATTGCTTAGTACTTCAATGCAATCTTTGATTGCTAAATATTCTCTACGTTTGAAACTTGGCTTTCTACATATATATAAAAGTTTGCTTAATTAATAAAAGAGAAAAGTAGTGACCAAAAGGGAGAATTTGAAAAATGGGACACTTTCAACTTGGATTTGTCCAAATAGGATTTTCGACAATTTTGGCATTTTCTAACATCTCATACCTCTACAAAATGAAAAAAATAGTAATTTAAATTTTAAAATTTTTAAAAATAAGCAAACTATTAGAAACATAAATAAGGCTACTTATCTATTTTTTCATAAAAAATAAATAGGTAAATAATATTTTATTTAATATACTAGCTAAGCACAGAATACTGATTCTGGCCATCTACTTAAGTTAGAAATTGTATACTAAGTGTTGTACAGTGATCTACCTTTGGTATATAACGTGAACAAAAGTTTCTTATATTTCTAATTTCGGTAGAATACGTTTGATGGTATTCTAGCCATATGTCTTTGGTCTACCAAACGCTAGAATATGTATTCTACTGATTACTCTGTGATCTACCAAACGCTGGAATACGTATTCTGGCTATTACCAAATGTGACGCATTATGCAGATTAGTTTTTCTATCCACTATACATTGTTCTACCCTATCTAGAAAACGTATTAGACCTAAATAACGAAAAAAAGGAAATTTTCATATTGTAATAGTTCTGTTTCCTAAATCTATATTTAATATACCTAAATCTAAGAATATCTTTAATAAACCTAAAACACACGATATATCGGTTTTTTGTTTTAACAATATCGACTTTTTTTCTTCAACTTCATCGTCTTCTTCGTTTTGATTTTTCATCATCTTTTCAACATGGTTCTAATCTACGTTAAATTGGGTGAATGGATATCTAGTTGCAGTGATCATTGGAATTTAATGGTTGATAAGAAACGGCGAGAAAAGTAGTGTGACTTTTTCATATTTTGGTTTGCTTCGCTCTTTAGTTTCACCAGGGTTCAATCACAAATTTAGTCATTTGGGCTTAATAGATGTTTGTTGTTTCTAAACCTATTTTTTAATGTCAATCTCATTACCTGAGGAAAAAATTATAAATAAAGAACTACTACAAGTCACTTAATCATCGAATGCCATTGGGTCTATGGGCCTCGTATTAGTGTCAATATAGACATGTCCATGAGTTTAGCTTAGGGCACAAGTTTCACGATGTATATAGGAACATATGGTTTACCATGTATGATATGCAAAAACTTAATCACAGATTCTAAAGAACTTTACAAGTTATCAGACCTATAACCTAACTACTCAACCACGAACTCGTGATATGTGAAGAAGAAGAAGATTTTGTTTTTTTTTTTCAAAGCAGGAAGAAGAAGAAAAAGTGATTGTATGTTTTAGTTATTTTTTTTTTCTTCTTATTTTCCTTTTTTTTTAAAGAAAATAAATAGAATATTTTCTTAAAATAAATAATAATTTCATTATTCTAGGGATATAGTCGGATTTAACAAAAATAAAATATTAACTTGACAAAAATATGATCGAAAATCTTTAAGAGACAAACCTAATTTGAGAGTGTCCTATTTTTCTAATTCTCCCAAAAAAAAAATAATAATAATAAAAGAGAAAAGTAATATGCATTGACAAATGTTACATTTTGCTGCTAGAGTATAGAGATATCAAAAGTTAACCTATGTGTCGGTTATAAAACACAAGTTAATGTTAGGGAAGAACGTACTCTTTGGTTAACTTGGCGACAAAGATTGCAACGGATTTGGCTTGTGCCAAGCTGATAGTGAGAGCGGTTTGGGCTAGATCTTGGTCGTTGTTGATCTTGGTGGCATAAGCAGAGAGAGTATGCACGCAAAGTAATGGATATCGGGTAGTTTGGCATGATAACTCGACGAACCGGTTCGGGTTTGAGGATGAACATTGGACAACGGTTGTCGATAGCAGTATAACTATAAAAATTGTTATATTAGGCTCCATGTTTCTTTCTAGCTTTTGTAACTTTGTTTGTTATAAATAGTTCAAGTGTAGAAAAAGTGCACAAGGGGGGTGCTATTTATATAGGGCTTTGATTTAGGTCAAAGAAGAGACTCTTTTGTATACAATATTTACTATATAAAAAAAGACAGGTAGATATCATCAGTTATAGAATCTCTTTGACAATTGGATCAAATGTTTAAACGATTCTACATCAAGTCTGAAGTACCATTTCTCGAGAAAGCTTTTTTCTTTACAAACAAATGGATGCAAAGTTTAATACAAGTTTTAGAGTGATAAATATATAAACCATTCAGCGCGGTCTCGAAGATTAAAAATAAAATTATATAATGCAAGTGTCAAGTGTGGTGCAAGTAATACCATCCATGGTGGATTTGTGTGCTGCAGAGAAAATTATTTTTGTAAAATCGTTAATCGTTACACATGGTTAGATACGATGAGCTGGTATTTATTTACTAAATATTCGTTAAATATCTTTAAACTATGATATGACGAGGACAAAAGATAATATTTCACTAACGCAAATCTAGCTCTACATTGTTTCCATTTTTTAAAGTTATACGCACATGCATGCGTTAGTGTGCCGATTATAGTTTCAAGATGAGTCATCGGTCAACACATATAGACACTGCCATAAGCGAAACTGAGAATAGTTTACAAGTTTCTTTCAAAATCTGCTGTTATATGTGCAACATTAGAAGAAGTTAATGTGGGTATAAAACACAAGAGTCCAATGGATCAAGAAGTAAAAGAAGGTCCAAACATCAAGCCCACTATCAAACCACAAACAAGACAAACAGTATCGTCTTCCCCAACTCCAAATCGTACAACGGAAGAGGCGATGCTCTCCTCCCTCTCTCGTAACAGATTCGAGCCGTTGAACAGTTGAGAAGACCAAGACAGCTGTCCCAGAGGATAAAGATTGAGCTAGGATTCTAGATTGTTCTTTGTATTCTTGAATCTCTATATTAAGCCCTAAAGAGGCTCCATTGTAAATCAACTTTCTGAAATCAATAAAAAAAGAGTTATTTACTTCCCTTTTCTTCATTATCTTCATGGTATCAGAGCTTCCAAAACCCTAACAGGTGCTCTAATGGCGGAAACTCAAAACCTCTATCCTTTTCCCTCTAGTATTCATGTCGCAAGCTCCATAACCATTAAGCTCAACGATAGTAATTACCTTCTCTGGAAAACACAAATCGAGTCACTGCTCCGGTCCCAGAAGCTTCTCAGCTTCGTCAATGGACAGATTCCTCCTCCTCCTCCATCAACCATCGTGACTGGTAATTGTGGGAACCGAAATTCTCACTGTCAATGTTATGTGGTTCACAGACTCTCTGTAGCCAAAAATCGACAGATCAAGCATTGAATGCGAAAGTTAATGGATAAAGAATACGAAACTAAGCTGCGAGATAAGATCAAACAAAAAGCGTGAGTAAAACGAATATGCGAACTGATTGCGAGATTCAGGTTAACGAGATTCGTATGGCGAAATTGAGATGAATAGTGAAGTAAAGACAATACGAAACATATTGCGAAGCGAGATATGTAAAACCACAGTAAAATAACAGGATTCGTAATGAGAAACAGTATGAACACGAAAAGAAAATCGTGGAACAAAACATGAATGGATACGAATAACAACAATCGAAACACCCAAATAACGAAGAAAGTATAAGGGATCTTATTCAAATTCGTGGTCTGAGCGTACGCAACCGGTGTTAAGTCGTGGTCGCAAGAACTGCTGGCGATGATTACCTAGAACTACAGCGTAGACTCGTAACCTAGTTGAGAAGCAACTCGCTAACGAAAACAAATTAAGAACCCTAGTTTTTTCTAAGTGTTTTGTGGTGACGAAAATTGTGTTGTATATCTTCATCCTTCTCCTTCGCACCCTTTATATAGGTTTTCGTGGGCTTAGCTCGTTTCCTTTTTCATCCCCTATTCATGCATATCTTCTCGTGGAAATATTTATTTTCCCCGATTCGCATATATCCTTTTCGAGATCCTTCCTTATCTTCTCGAAACTTAACATTTTCGCGAAACCCTGGCAAACCGTCATCGTAAATGAGCCGGTTCTCGCCCGAAATCGTAAGTGGACTGTTATCGCGATTTCGGCCCTTTCGGGCCGTTTCGCGGCTAAGAGATTTATACGATTCCTTTCGGAGAAACCGTTTCTCATAAGACCAAGCGGTAATAATTTCGTGTAACGATAAGACTGATCGTATATTTTAGACTCTTCCGGTGTTTAAGTTAACCGTCTTCGTTTTGCACGATCGATACGAAGTCTACGAAAAGTATGAATCCTTACGATTATCGTCACGGCGGTTTGACGGAAACTCCAATCGAGACGAAACGAGAGACGATCAAGTGACGATTCGAAGGAAATGATGATCGGAAAAGACGTGGATCAGCCAAGGGCTAACGACTGAACGTTGTCCGCGTCTTAGCGCCATCTGGTGCCAAGACAAGGCTTCTGTCTTGGCGCCAATTTGCGTCAAGACCAAGCCTTGGTCTTGGTTCCAAGATTCGTTTGTAGGTTTGGCATCAATCGGCGTTTAGACATTTCTCCAAAGCGACGCGGTTCTCCGATGCATACGGTGGTTTCATATCGTTTCGAAACTCGTATCTCGGAAACCTCGGATGTAAACTTTAATGTTTTAGTGCTTAGTCGTTTGTGGATGGTTGAACTTCGTTGAGTGATTTTCCACGATTAGCTATACGCGATGTTTTGTAGTTTGGTCGAGAAGAGTCGATCTGGATGACTTCTCTTCGCTTGGAGACTTGTCTAGGCGACCATGAGTCTAGACGATAGTAAGTGTAGACGACGGTAAGTCTAGACATTGGTCGTGTTTCCGAGTAAGTTTGATTAGAGATGCAATCTTGGACGTTGATTTCGAGATGACCATTTTTGACCCTAACAATTAGCCCCCCAGTCCGAAAGCTTTAGGAATAATTCTTGCGGGCGAGTGATGTGTGTTTAATCGAAATCTATGGCCAAGAGTGCTTTTTCCTTTCTCGAAAACATTTGTCGTTTATATTATTCCGGAAGATCCCATGGAGAATTGGAATGTGATAGGATTGGGGTTGCACCTCATAGAGGCTGCCTACGTACCCTTGTGGAAGGGATCAAGCCTTTCGTAGTTCATCCTGGAGTTAGGGTTCTTACGACCTATTTTCCAGCGAGACCTTTATGGTTTAAATGGCGCTCGTTCTCTTGAGTTTAGGCCGTTTTCGTATGTTTAGGCCGAGCGTGGCTGTTTTTAGATTAATGGGATTGGTCGTTTGTGGCTTCGAATCCCCGCCGCTCTCGCGGTTTTTATGTTAATGAATGATGCAGTTTAGCGTATGAGTTTTTCGATTTGTCGCAGTGTAGAGGGAAGAATGCGAGTTGTCATCTCATATTTAACTCTTTTGGTTGATCGTCCTATGCGTTGCTCGTTTTAGACATTGCAAAATTCCGTAGAATTTTGCGAGCGTTTTGATTGGAACGAAGACACATGGTTTAAGATTCTCGTATCCGTTAGATATCATGCCTAGAGATGTTAGAGACCAGTGTGCTGAGTTTAGGACAAGACCTAGGTTTACTCTCGGTTTTAGGGGGCGCGGTGACTTATCCCGGCTTACGTATCCTGTTTCGGTTTCATCCTGACTTCGTACTGATTTAGAGTCTGCGATATGTTCTCGGCTTATACGACTCGTCTGGTCGGAATCGAGCATCTCTCCGGAGACAATTTTTAAGGTTTCTGGAAGTGCTGACCAAAATTTTGGATTTCTTTTATAGCGCGCTATTATCCTAGTCGGATGTACGAGAGCTATCTCTACGAGACGGCTAATTTTGTTTAGGACGTTGGGAGCTTGTTGTGACCAGCAACAAACTTATCGGTATTTACTACCTTGTATGAGTCTTCGCGAAGAATACGTGTTTTAGGAGATGTTTAGTGCATATGACTGTTGGGTCTTCCCTGAAGGTGTTTTCATCGGGGAAGGTGTTTCGTCGAAAAACGGTTTTTCGGGCGTCTGCGACGTCTCGCGATGCCGAAGGTTGGTTTTTCTTTCGTATGCTGCGTTTCGTGCTCGAAAATTTGCGGGCGTGATGAT
>OVAN01012242.1:0-13922 GCA_900406275.1 Anastatica hierochuntica | reverse complement strand
ATATATATATATATATATATATATATATATATATATTGCTATTGGATATAATTTCCCAAATTATAAAAGATTACCTCCCTATACTCCTTACTATTATTGTTTTTTATTTCTTAACAAGTGAAAATCTTATGGGTCAGTTTGTACAATGTTCATAGAAAAATAATTAATTAAATAACTAACGTATTATTTTCATATTTAAATATTTATGTAAATTTTAACTTAATTTCCATATACTACCCCTTAAAAAACAACAACACTTGACATAAAAATAATTTAGTAAATTTATTCTAGGAGAGAGGGTGTGAATTTTGGGCATGGTTATGAACTTCTTTTTAGTCAACCAAACATTAATTAAAACATCTTTTCCAAATAACCTTTTTTTTTGCTAGTCTTTGCAATTTCTCAAATATTTTTGTAAAACCCCCCCCCCCCCCCTAACATTTAATTGTTATTATTTTAGCAAAATTGAGAAATTTAGTTTTTTTCGTTTGGTTTTCACCAAATTGACTCAAATATCAAACCAAATTGAAATTGTTTGAAAATTAATTTAATAAAAGTAGCTTAAAGTTTATGACGATTTTGCTTCAAAATAGATACCATATATAAAAAATGTATAACTTGAGTTGTATGACCATTTTGGAAAACAATAGCAAGAGTAATTAAGACAACATATTTATTACAACATTACAAATACTTATTCCATTTAATTTAAAGATTCCCAATAAAATTTAATTATTAGATACTTTTATTTTCCTTTGAATTATCTTCTGCTCTATGAAAGATGTCAATTGTATTTTGATTGAAGTTCCCTGAGCTTATTTGTTTTTTGATTTTTGTGCATGTTCCCTATAGTTTATCATAGAGTACTAAAGTTTAAATTTATTGTTCTATGTTCAATTTCGGTACAAAAGACTTCTCTTACACAATATGAGTTATTTCTTGTCTGGTCATCTCAATCAATGACCTCCATTCCTCTTCAGTTTTTTTTCCGTTGAAGCCTTTCATGCTTTCACCCGACCACATAGAGATTTTGTACTAAACAACAGTTAACATAATACCGATTAGTTGCATAAAGGATCATGGTCTTGCAAACTGTTCAAATGATGCAAGGATAACTTATACCAACCCATCTAAAGGTTTTTTTTAATAGCGGTCAATTTAAAAATTGTAGCAAAGTGTAAGCAAACCAAAACAAAAGTGAGTAAAAATCTAACATCTACAAGAAAATATGACAAATTTCAACAAAAATTATGACTTGAGTCACAAAGCACACTTCCTATAAGTACTCTCAACCTAAGAATAGAAATTTGTTTGGTTGATCCATTGTTTCAAATTGAGCAATAATCACCATAACTTGTTTTCTTGACCTTTCTTGAGTGAGTTTTGAAATTTTAATAATGACGCTCGTAGACTATCTCTAATGGTATTTTATTTTCACTTTTTACTTTATTTTGTAGAAAATTTTACTCCAATAATACTTTATTTATTGCTCAAAGACGAAGTAGTGAATAATGTTTTCTCAAATTTGAAGACATCTTATGATCTTCATTTTTTGAAGATGAAAATTTTATTATAAATTGATCTTTTGAGTTTTTTTTTTGTTTTAATACACGCATAAATAAACTACTTGTTTTGATGTAACACAATCATTACATATTTTATGGACGCATTTGTTGCTTAAATATATTGTTGAATTTTTTGTGAATAACTCTTTGATTAAAATTTCAATTTATTCTATTTGAACATATTCACGTGATAAGTTTTTTGTGAAACTTATGCGTTTTCTTTCTTAAATTTTTAAAAATCATAATTATTACTTTGAGTATCCTAATGGTGTTATTTTTGTGCATTTATTTTATATACTACTTGAAAAGCAATTCATATAGTGATTTTATTGAACCATTGATTAAAATAAACTAATTAGGTAAAATTAGTTAACTTGAAAAACTAAGATAGTATTAATAATTACTAATCAAATAAAAATGGAACATACTTAAAAGATTCTTTTTGAAGTCGAAAACTTAAGCATAAAAACATCGACTTCATTTTTTTCTTTTGTTTGAAGAAATTATATGTTTGAAAAGAAAAACAAAGTCATCCATCAAAGATGCTCGTAGCTTAGGAAAAATGTTTGTACGATAATTTCATATCACAACACAACAATACCAATCTTTATTTGAATAATTATTTTTTGTTAGAAGCTTATGCTTGGTTTGTTGTTAATATACACTCTTTATTTACATAGCCTCATAAAAAGAAAAAAAAATTATAATTGTTCCCGAAAGAAAACACTTTTTTGTTAAAATAAAAAATATTGTGTACTTCAGTTTTAATAATATAGACTAGAATTTAAACCGTACGTCCGTGTGGATATTTTTTATTTTATAAATGTATAACTTTAATATTATCATAAACAATTTATATTGACTCTTATTACATTATTAATATATAGTACTTTGTTTTATACATTTTATTTTTTTTATTAATTGTTATTAATTTTTTGAGTTAGGTACAATAAATTCATATATAAAATAATCAAACAGGAGAATTTTCTACAAAATATGTTTTTTTGAAGATATATAGTTGTAGATATAAAAGTTTAACATATGTTAATAATTTTACTTTTTGTATAATATTACATAGTTTGAAAATTTTAACCCGCTTTAATATTTAAATTAAGAATTTAAAAAGAACAAATAGGTTAATTTACCAATTTAATATAATGGTTTCATCTTGAATTTAGATAATACTTCTATTTAATATAATATAGACTATAAATATGAAATTTATATTAGCTTAGAATTTTTAACTTTTTTATAATGAAATTTTAACTAACATTAATTTATAATAATAATATATTAATAATTACATAATTAACTAATGCATTATTTAATAAAAATATTTAATTTTTTAGCAAGATTTTGTTAGATTTTTCTCAACATATTTTGTTACAACTAAAAGTAAAATTCAAAATTATAGTTAAAATTTATTTATTATTAATATCCTTATTGATTACTAAGATTTTTTAGAAATATTAGATATTTAATTGATTAATATAAATAATCAAATATGTCATATGTAATTAATTAAATGGTCCTACTATGACTTCTCAATAGTAGATAAAAATAATGACTCTATTTTAATATAATAGATAAAAATATTTATATCTTTTTAAGAGATAGCTAATGCAGACTACGAGAAAAGAAATTATAAGGACCATTTCGTAGACACATGGTTTTCACACAGATGCTCTAATATGTACTTTTTCTTTTTTTTTCCTTTTGAATATGCATTAATTAAATAAGATGATACATACTTGAGTTTAAGCATTCTATTCTAGACAAAAGAATTGTCTACTTCTAGCCAAAAACAAAAAAAGAAACCAATGTTATTCAACCAATTCCTATAGAGGGAAAGTGTTTCTCATAATCAAAGAGGTCACTTAACTAGTTAGGAGCTCATGCCGAAACATATGAAGCATAGAAATTCTCTTTAGTGGCACTTTGAGCAATAAGAAATGCTCCTTTGTTTTTGTTTCGGGGGGAGAAAATCATCTTCCAATCCTATAAATGACTAAGATGTAGTTGAAGTTCCTGAACATGTAAAGAGTAAGTTGGCCATCTCTGCGGCTCATTCATAGCATTACAAATGGTACCTTCTTCCGAAGCTATTATAATTTTGCTCAGACTATGGTTACTCATGCTACTTATAGCCCATTTCAAGCTGCATAAATGAGCATCTAAAATAGACGATATGTTTGAGAAACACCTTCTTGCATGAAGAATAACCTCCCCTTTGTAGTTTCTTACCACCCATGACGCGCCAAGAATTTGTTTGTGTTTTAGCCATGACGTTCCTACATTGTACATGATCCAAGGATGCTAAGGTGGTATCCTTTTTTTGTCCTCCTGCTGTTCCAGCTGCTCATTTTCTTCTTGTTCAACTTCTTGTGCTTTAAACCACATCTTTGCTTCTTCTTTTATCTTTGCAATTGTTTCTTGAACCTGGAAGCTCTTTCCTTCAATGAATAAAGAGTTTCTACTCTTCCATAAGTACCAGAGAATCCAGAGAAACATTGTTTTCAACTCCTTTGGTACCTGCATATTCTTTGAAACCATGAGAAGGTGGTTAAAATTCACATATAATGATTCCTTTTGGAAGTCATTCTCTGGGTGAGGAAAGAGTGCTTCAGCCCATATTTGACGAGCTCTTGTACAGGAAAGTAAAACATGGTTTACATCCTCTCCCTCTAAACCACACGCATCACACACAGCTCCTTCTTGATATCCTCTTGATTTCATATTGTCCAAAACAAACAGAGCAAAATTCAAAGTCTTCCACATAAAGATCTTGATTTTAGGAGAAGTTTGAAGAGACCACACTTGTTCCTTAATATTGTTTAATGAAGGTTGAGTTGTAGCTTCCAATAAGAGATCTTTGAACTTCAGCTTATGAGCTAACCAATATCCGGATTTGACAGAATACTCCCCTGATCTGTTATGAATCCATTCCGCACTGTCTTGTTTTGAGATACATGGTTGTCTTCTTTGAATGATCATTCTGTCTTCTGGGAAAAACAAATCTTCCAAGATATTTTCATTCCATCTTATGGTCGTAAAATCTATGAGCTCACAAACCCTTTGATCAATGTTAATTATATGACTCTTAATCAAGGATCTTCTTCTTCCTTCCTCATACAACCATTCATCTATCCAAACTTTAAGAGACTAATCGTTTCCTACCCGTATTCTCAGCTCTTGTTGTAGTAAATTTCTCCCATGAATAATGCTCCTCCACGCATAAGAAGATCTCTCTCCTAGTTGAGCTTGAAGAAACTCTCCATTGGGATAGTATCTGCTTTTTAACACTCTAGCCGAGAGAGAGTTATGATTTCTTACCAGTCTCCAAGCTTGCTTTGCTAACAAGGCTTGGTTAAAACTGTAAGATATCAAGTTCTATTCAAACCTAATTCTCTTGTATAGCTATATATATTGTATATTCCTCACTCAATAAGATATCAAGTTCTATTCTTTATATGGTATCAGAGCGTAACGTTCCTAAACCTACCTCATTTTTCTCTCTTTTTTGTTAGCCGCCAAAGCTTTATTCAAAACCATATCTTCTTCTTCTTCGTTCTTTCCTTCACCTCTTCTCCACATCCATGGCCGCCGTACCAGAAACAATAGCCGTCACCGAAACACCCACCCTCCTCCATGTCAATATGAACAGTGTTACAAAACTCACACCCAACAACTTTCTTATGTGGAGCCGGCAGGTCCACGCTCTATTGGATGGCTATGATCTCGCAGCTCACATTGACGCCAACAACGCTCCTCCACCACTCACCCTCACCACGAATGTTAGCATCATTCCTAACCCAACATACAACCTTTGGAAGAGACAAGAATGTCTCATCTACAGTGCCTTACTCGGTGCGATGTCTACCATTGTCCAACCGATTCTCTCTACAACCACCACCTCCACTGAGATCTGGTCCACTCTCTCAAACCTGTATGCCAAACCGAGCCGTGGACACGTCAAACAAATCAAAAATCAAATCAAGGAATGGACTAAAGGTGACAAATCTATTGATGATTACATTCAAGGTTTCATTAGTCGCTTTGATCATATAGCTCTTTTGGGCAAGCCTGTTGATCACGAAGATTAGGTCGAGTACATTCTCGGTGGCATACCGGAGGAATACAAGTCTGTCTCAGACCAAATCGAGGGACGAGACATCGCACCATCGATCTCTGAAATCCATGAGAAACTGCGTAATCGCAAGGCCAATCTCAAAGCATCCTCTGTCTCGGCTCATCCTGTTCCGGTCACAGCCAATGTGGCCAACTACCGCAGCCCATCAAACTCTCGTGGTAACTATCGCAACAACCAAACTTGGAAACAACAACAACAGTTCCCGCCTCGCCAGCAAACCAACACTCCACGAGACTACCAAGGTAAATGCCAAATTTGCGGCATTTTTGGCCACAGTGCCCGCCGGTGTCCACATCTCATTCAATCCACGCCTCAACTCACAAACACCTCGACACTGCCCTATGCTCCTTGGCAACCACGAGCCAATTATGTTGCTGCCCCAAACTACAACGCCAATACATGGCTTGTTGACAGTGGCGCTACTCACCATTTAACTTCCGATCTCAACAACTTAGCCTTGCATCAACCATATCATGGCAATGACGACGTCACCGTCGCTGATGGTTCCGGTTTGAACATCTCTCATATTGGATCTACTTTCTTTAATACATCTACTCGGCCCATAGCCCTGAAAGATGTTCTATGCGTTCCCGATATTCAGAAAAATTTAATTTATGTTTATCGTTTATGTAACACTAATAAAGTCTCTGTGGAATTCTTTCCTACGTATTTTCAGGTGAAGGAGCTCAACACGGGAACCCCGTTGCTCCAAGGCAAGACTCGGAACGAGCTATATGAGTGGCCAGTCAATCCTCCATCACCTGCGGCCTTCTACGCGTCCCCAGTACCCAAAACCACTTCTCAATCTTGGCATTCACGCCTTGGTCATCCCTCCTTTTCCCTTTTAAAAACTCTTGTTGAACAATTTTCTTTACCAGTGTCCAATTCTTTGAAAGACAATTTCTCATGCTCAGATTGTTTAATAAACAAAAGCCACAAACTATCTTTTCACTCAAACACTATCTCTTCGACTTACCCTCTTGAATATTTATATACCGATGTTTGGTCCTCTCCCATTGTCTCCTTTGACAACAACAAATACTATCTCATCATCGTTGATCATTTTACCAGTTATACTTGGATTTACCCATTAAAACAAAAATCCCAAGTAAAAGAAACCTTCATTGCCTTCAAAGCCCTAGTGGAAAACAAACTCCAAACCAAAATCGGTACCCTCTACTCCGATAACGGGGGCGAATTCATTGCCCTTCGTTCGTTTCTTACATCGGTTGGCATCTCTCACCTCCACACACCACCCCCATACACCTCAACATAATGGCGTTTCCGAAAGAAAACATCGCCATGTTGTTGAAACCAGCCTCTCCCTTCTCTCCAAAGCCGCCATGCTGAAGCAATATTGGAACTACGCTTTTCCCACTGATGTCTACCTCATAAACTGCCTTCCAACCCCGGTTTTACAAAATGACAACCCTTATCATAAACTCTTCGGCCATCAACCCAATTACTTGAAACTTTGAGTGTATGGATGTTTATGCTACCCATGGCTCCGCCCCTATACAACATACAAACTCGATCCTCGCTCCGCCCCATGCGTCTTCATTGGATACTCCAACACTCAAAGTGCATACCTTTGCCTTGAGAAAACCTATGGCCGCATATATACATCGAGACATGTTTATTTTGTCGAAGATGAATTTCCTTTCCACCACTTAAAACCTCTCTCCCAAACACCTCAACCAACACTTGAAGTCGCACCACCTACACCGGTAATCCATGTCCCGACTCGCCGCCCACATATAGCTCTTCCGGCTCCGCCAACGTATTCAGCTCCAACACCGCAGATGCCAGGCTCGACCGCACCACATCAAGTACCCTCTGCGACAATTCTCCCTCAACAACAAACACCACAACAAAGCCCATTATCCCAGGCCCAAAATTCACCAAATCCACAACCATCACCCCCAACCAATCTCAAGCCCACATTCCAGCCCACTTCAACCTCCTTCTTCGACAGCCTCCTCTACACCTCACTCGCCCATACCGCAATCACCACAGTCACCACAACCTTCGCCGCCCCCACAAAACGTTCATCCTATGCGCACCCGCGCTAAAAACAACATCTCCAAACCAACACAAAAACTCACCCTTACAGTCACCACCTCCCCACAACACCTCATTCCCAAAACAGTCGCAGAGGCACTTTGAGACCCACTGTGGCGCAACGCAATGTATGACGAAATCAATGCTATCCTCCGCAATGGCACCTATCGCCTTGTACCACCAGCACCTCACCAAAACGTAGTTGGAGGTAAATGGATATTTACGATAAAATACTTACCTAATGGTGATGTTGATAGGTACAAAGCTCGTTTTGTCGCCAAATGCTACACTCAAAAAGAAGGATATGATTTCACAGAGACATTCAGTCCCGTAATCAAAGCTACTACGATTCTATTAGTACTTCATGTTGCCACGAATAAAAATTGGAGCATTCGTCAACTCGATGTGAACAACGCGTTTCTCCAAGGCTCCTTAAATGATGAAGTATATGTTGCGCAACCACAGGGATTCGTCGACAAAGACTACCCACATTACGTTTGTCGACTTCAAAAAGCTCTATACGGCCTCCGCCAAGCCCCACGAGCATGGTATCAAGAGTTGCGAAATTATTTACTCAGTCTTGGGTTCGTTAACAACACGGCGGATACTTCTATCTTTGTCAAAAGCAACATACCCGACATCGTTTACATTCTAGTCTATGTAAACGATATGCTCATAACCGGAAGTAACCAAAATCTACTTCGCCACTACATCGAGCAGCTCGCTACCCGATTCTCAATTAAAGATCTCGGCGAGGCAACATCCTAGGCATTGAAATAGCTCGTGTCTCACAGGGCTTACATCTTCGGCAGACAAAATATATACATGATCTGCTTCACAAAACCAAGATGCACAATGCAAAGCCAGCTCCATCTCCGATGTCACCTACGTCGAAGCTGTCACTCACCTCGGGCACATGTATCACCGATCCAACCGAATATCGCAAAGCTGTTGGCAGTTTGCAATACTTATCTCTTACTCGGTCGGATATCGCCTTCGCGGTCAACCGATTGTCTCAGTTTATGCATAAACCGACGGATATTCATTGGCAGGCAGTCAAACGTGTTCTTCGCTATCTCGCTGGCACACCGACACATGGTCTCCTTCTCCGAAGAAACACACCACTAAAGCTACACGCCTACTCCGATGCTGATTGGGCTGGTGACCTTGACGATTTCATCTCAACCAATGCTTATGTCGTGTACATTGGAGCAAACCCGATATCTTGGTCATCACGAAAACAGCGTGGTGTCGCTCGCTCTTCAACCGAAGCTGAGTACCGCTTCGTTGCGAACACAGCCTCCGAAATACGCTGGATTTGCTCGTTATTTACTGATCTCAACATCCCATTGCCCACGACACCCGTCATATATTGCGACAACGTAGGCGCCACCTACTTATCCGCCAACCCAATTTTTCATTCAAGAATGAAGCATCTTGCTTTGGACTATCATTTCATCCGCGACAATGTTCAAAGTGGTGCCTTACGTGTGTCTCACATCTCTACAAAAAACCAACTTGCCGATGCCCTAACCAAGCCACTTCCAAGATCAAGATACCTTGAGCTTATGTCCAAGATTGGAGTCCATAAACTCCCTCCATCTTGCGGGGGCGTGTAAGAGAATGGAAGTAGAAGGATTAATGTGTAATTATATACAAACCTAATTCCCTTGTATAGCTATATATATTGTATATTCCTCACTCAATAAGATATCAAGTTCTATTCTTTATAAAAATATTAAATGTCCCTGAAACCAATACCTCCATATTTCTTTGTTAGAGCCAATCTATTCCAACACATCCAGTGTACTCTCTATAGTTCGAATTTGTAATCAATTGTGAAAAACTTCACGATACTGCAAGTTACATGATTTCTCCGTTTGTTTTTGGGAAACTACTTAGCCCCCATTAAATGCAAGACTTTTAGGGTTTCTCTTTCTTTTCTCTCTTTGTGAAAGTTGATTACTATGTTAATCATTTATTTTTATATCCATTTGTTTGTCAAAATAAGCCGTACTAAAGTTTGACATGTGCGACATCGCAGATTTTTTTTAATTTTTTGTATTCATTTTAGAATTGGTCATGTTTATTTCGAGTATTAGGTTCATAATTTTTGGTTATTTCGGGTTTCATGTTCGGGTTTAAGTTTGGAAATTTTAGATTTTTTCAGTTATTTAGAATTTTGGTTTTGGTTTAGATTTGGACTTTTCAGAGTTTTTCGGATACTCGCAAGGATTCGGGTAGGGGTTCGGTTTGGATAATACCCGATACCCGAATACAGTGAAACAAAATTTGTTTGGTATTTTATCACTTTATGGTTTCTTTTTTATTTTTGTGACAAAATTTATTTTAAGAAATGTAGTATAATTTTTTTTTTAAAAGATGGTTTTATTTTAAATTTAAAAACAAAGTATATTTTAAATTTTTGTGAAAAAATAATTCTCGTTTTTAATTAAATATCATATTTTTTAACTAGGTCTGACAATATATATTTTGGGATAATGATAATAAAACATTCTAATAAATTAAAAATCATAACATAAATGAAATGGCATTCTACGTAATATTTTACATCATAGTAATGTTATTTTTAAAATGTACTTCTCTTTTAATAAGATAGATGACAAATTATTAGTTATGTATGGTTTAAAATTTGGTGTAAAAATGATATTAGAATATTCTCGTGTTATTCATATTTAAGGATATTTATATTCATTAGATACGTTTAGTAAAACTTATAAAACGCATCGATTTAAAAAAACACACATAAAAAAATGCTGTGTATTTTAGATTACAAAAATATCAATATCTTTTTGGTAGACCAGAAAAAATTAGAACATTTTAGACCCAAATTCAATTTAGTTTATAAAAGAGGAGGACGATGAAGAAGATGTGGTAAATACATATTGGTTAAAGGTGGTATAGGCACCCACATAATGCCTAGCCCATTTTCTAAGAATAAGTTCAAAATTAATCAAACGTCCATCAAAAGCCCATCAAAAATAATCAAGAAAGTAGAGCTTGTTCGCTGACTGGGCCTAGCCCGATGAAGGCCATGTCTCTGCAAGAAGTCTCATCATCGTAAGTGACAGCACGAGGAAGAAGACAAAAGCTACAGTCCAAAGCTCTGACACAAGCGGCGTTCGGCAGACTGCGTAGGCGGCTCGTGTCAGGGTGCGTCTTACAGCCCGATGCGCGAAGAAGAAGTTGACCAAGTCAGAAAGAGAGAAAGCTTTCAGCCGAATATGTCAAACTATCCCAGCAATAAATGCGATTCGGACTCCAAGGAGCGCTGACCTTGTATCAAAAGGGGAAGGAGTAAAGCAAGCAGTTTTGTCATTAATGAACTCTGTGGGCTACAAATTGAACATTTCAAGAAAGATCAAGTTACGAGGCAGACCAAGCTCGTGGCGATAACACAGTCCGAGGTGTCCCAAAAATACTTGCAGAGAACATATTTTTGGAGGGAAAACTCTTATGTATTAAGCAAGTCTTGGCAAAGAAAATGCCAAGTCACTTCATTCTACTCACACACAAGAAAATCATAGAGAGAATTTAGGATTGCTTTGAGTTCTTAACTCCTATCATTGTATTTACATTGATCAATCCACTTCTAATACAAAGAGATCCTTTGACCTACTTGTGCCACGTTGTTCCCTTCTTTTTACTTTCTTCCTCTTTACCACCTCTTTCATATACTTTGTCTTCTAGTTCGAGTACGATCCCACTACGAACAATTGGCACCGTCTGTGGAGAACAACTTAGGAGGTCTCTCTACGCATACAAGTGGTTTAACAATGCCAGAAGAAAGCTCGACACCGCAGCACAACCAGCCCAGGGTGCTCAGATTCAACCCGGGGCATCCACCCCTTCCCACCCAAATCTCAGCTCCCCAAGCGAGGACTATCGGGCAACCAGCAAACAATCTGACAACCTTTAGTTCTCAAGCAACTCCCCTCAACACAACAAAGACAGCGACATCGGGCTCTCTGCCTACTCCCAACACCACATTCCAAAACCCGGAATCTGGCGTAACAGAGATAGGAAGCTCGATAGCACCCGTACTGCCTATAATCGAGATGACCCCTCAACAACAGCCTGATATGACCTCCATCCTGGCAAGCATCGTCCAAAAAATCGAGACTCTAGCTCAAACTAGCCCTGGGCATAATTACCCAGAACCGAAAAATCGAACCGGAACCGACCCGAAAAACCGGTTTGGTTCTTTTCGGTATAAGCTTAAATACCCGATGGGTATTGATTTTGAGGAACCGTGGGTATCGTTTCGATTCCGGTTATTAACCGGTAACCGAATTAGAGAACCGAAGAACCGTAAGTATATAAGGCTGCATATATACGGTTTATCTTTTATACATCTTAAACATGTTCATTAATATATTCTTATGGATTTATAAGAATAAGTCGTTTAAAAAAAACATGTTCATTAATATGTTTTTACCTTTTTGGTTATTGGTGTTTCAACTTTGAACTATGGACTTTTTTCTTCGGTTATGGAATTTTTTTTGGGTATTTTTAAATTTTTGCAGATATTTTTTAATCATTTCGGGTAAAAATGTTGAATTTCGGGTATTGGATACCCGAACCAGGTCAGAACCAATTTTTTCGGGTATTTTATGGTTCATAGAATTATCTACCCGAACCGATTCGGAACCGATAAGAACCGAAGCGAAACCGCACCGGACAGAAAAAATACTCGATGGGTCCAAAATTTTTAGAACCGAGATACCCGGAACTGAATTATTTTTATCCGGAACCGAACCGAATACCCGGAAGCCCATGACTAGCTCAAAAAATTGATCCCCGGTTTGAAGCACTCTCAAGCTCTCCAGCCTTCTAACGCATGGGTGCCCCAAGGACTAATCGAACTGCCGCTCCAAGAGTGTTGACAAATGGTTTCCTCTCTAGGATCCAGTGAAACTTGTTCGAAAATGACACGCCTCGTCCTGGCCCAGTTGCCCGGATTGACAGCACGCCATGTCAGAACCCTGGACAGCCCGTCGGATACATGAACAGTCAACATACAACACAAGGACCTCAAGACCCCTAATAGGCTCCACCAACGCTCACCCTCTTCTCGGCGATGCCTACAGAAAAAGATCAAGAGCTGGAGTTCGTGAAGTAACGCCTGTAACATCAACTTCCGCGTCCACCAAGATATCAACGCGGTGCCCGAAATAGACCACGTGTTGTGAGAGTCGCAGAACATACCGTTCACCATCAAGATCACTCGCTTCAACATACCTCATCCCGGAAAGATCCGCATACCAAAGTACGGTGGGACGATGGACCCCAGTCAGCACCTAACCACGTTCAGCATAGCCATGGGATGAGCTCAATTCACCCCGGAGGGGAGGAAAAAGATGCGGACTACTGCAAACTGTTCGCTAAGAACCTAAAGGGAGCAGCTCAACGATGCTTTTGTCATCTTAACGCCAACTCCATAGAAAATTTCCACCAGCTCTCGACGGCCTTCCTGAAACACAACTTGATGTTCATCCAGCAGGAGCACTCCTCGGCGGACCTGTGGGCTATGACCCAGGGACGCAAGGAAAGCCTCCAGGATTTCATAGCCCCATTCAAAGAGGTGGCTTCCCGCGTCACCATAACCGACGAGGCCGCCTTGCCTGCTTTAAGCAACGCGCTTTAGTATGAGTCACCCTTTCGCGACGATCTCAAAATCAACAAACCACAAACTCTGGAGGACGTACTTAATCGGCTACCTTATTCATAGAGGTATAAGAAGAGAAACTTGCCATGGCCAAGAGATACCAGAAATCGAGCTCAACCAAAGATAAGGAGAAGCTCGCCGAGGACTACTACGAGCCGTACCAGCACTATGATGTGGAATATAAAGAAGAAAAGAACAAACGGGCAGCAAACCACTATGTGGGTAGCAGTAAAGAACAATCTCAACAACAGCCCGTCGGACAGAAGCAGTAAAAGACAAAGGACGTAGACCACAAACCAATATTGTAGCTATCACAAACCAATGGAGCACGCGACCTCAGAATGCAAACACTTGAGGGACATCTTATTCAGCAAGTACGATGCGGGCGAGACCCAAGTACCAAGCTACGAAGAGTACAAAAAAAGATACATATATCGACGAACCAAAAATGAAAGCG
>OVAN01012241.1:0-13922 GCA_900406275.1 Anastatica hierochuntica | reverse complement strand
ATTAACAACATTTTCTTCCTCATGACCATGTGGATTCACGGGAGGGAAGACTTCTACTTCACCATCTACACTTTCAATGTCTCCCTATGAAGCACCAGGACATGGTGTTTAGTTTGAAGTTTTGTTTTATATAATTGAGTGTTTCTATTCTCTGTTTCTCACCTATGATGTACATGTTGTTTCAGTGCTAATAAAACATTCAAGAAATTTTTGTACATTGGTCTCCCTCTAACAGGGAGTCTTGTGCCGCTTTCTTAATGAAAAAGATTTCGATGAAAAAAAATTCTTTATGTATTTAGGGTTTAGGGTTTAGTTTTATGTTTAGTTTTAGGTTTAGACTTTAGAGTTTAGGGTTTAGTTTAGTGTTTATTTTAGACTTTTTAAACTTAGGTTTTAGAGTTTAGGGTTTATGGTTTATATATCTTATCTTGACAAAACATGCAGGGGTAAAATTGTCATTCTCAGCAATATCAGATTATGGCATTTCTGCAAACCTTTTTAAAGATTACAGCATTTTATGCAATTAATCCTTATAATTATAGAGAAGGAGAGTGAGGTAACAAGAAAGACATGAGAATGTCATTGAATTCTTTGGGCTTCTCCGTTTGGGGTATGTGAGATGTCTTTTGTATCACTTTCAGCATCGCCTTCTTCCCCAACATCCTGGTATTTAGAAATTACAAACGTATATAATTACTTACTTTTTTACTTTTTAAACATACATAAATATTTACTTAGGCTATCGCCAAATACATACAAATATGAATAATTCAATTCAATTTTTTTTGTTTCTGAATTAGTTATCAAATTGAATCTCTTGGTAATTTCCATCATACATATATTGGCTATCCAAATAATTTAAGTCATATCAACGAATTGCCAAAAATGATAAAAAATAATTCAGTTTATAGTTTAGTAACTACTACGATATTTCTAACAAACAAAGGAAAAATCAATCTAAATATTTAATATATAGTTTTCTGAATTCTATATAGTTATATGTGTGTGTGTGTATATATATATATAACTATAAAAGAAATAAATGAAGGGGTCTTACTCTTTAAGATCATGGGCCATTTTCAAAGGGAAAATCTGATCTTGTGCCCCCCATATCAGCATCACATCCTGCATTACCAATGCAGCTTATTCATTACTAATTGCATACAATCATTTAGTTTTTGAATCAATCAAGAGAATGTATATGACACAAATTAAACTTATTCTTTCGTTGCTTATATATTGCAACTTTTTTTTTGGTTAAATTATATATTGTAACTTCCTATCAAGTAATTCTAGAAATTACTTTTACGTAATCATTTTATTCTTAAAACAACCCTCTGCAAATTAATATTCAAACACTGGTTTATACATGGATATATGAATTCTTTCCATTACTTTTTGGAATTTTTTTTTTTGTTAAACCATAATAATTTTCATGTAAATATTCGATTGAATGGTTAACATATAATTCCAAATAAAATGAGTTTTGATGTGTTTTCATACATTTATAGTTCGTAGATATCCCATGAAACTTTAACTTAGTCTACTAATTTTGTATTTGCAAACTACATAATATGACACTATTCTCGTTTTCGAAAGTTAGATTTTCTACGAATTAAAAATACTATAAATGTTTAGTAATAAAGATATATTTATCTACCTAAATGAAACGATCAACTAATAGTATCTACTTAATTCAAATATTATCAACTAATATTGTTTAAAATTTATAAATTTGTCATTATCAATTAATGAAAAAACTTTAAAAGCAAAAAACTTATTTTTTACGTATGGAAAAAAAATCCAGAAAATCTAGTTTTCGGAAAAAGAGTGACTAAAAGCCTCACATCACATGGTTATACATTAATGTTGTGGCTGTTAGCAAATAACAAACCTGTTGAATTGGAGAAACGTTTGTTTTGTCGTCCTTTCCAATACTTAGTCCCTTCAGAAGTTCTGCCTTTTCCACTCTCTTCTCCGAATACATTTTCTTTGTATTTTCACCATATTAAAAAAAAAAATTATAGATCAATCATGCAACCAAATAAGTACTATTCTTTTGATAACAACATTAATAATATTTATTTAAAACCTAAAAAAGTTACAAATATTTGTCTTTTAGAGGAATTCACCGTTATTTATTTCCCCTAAATTCATGCATGCTTCACTATAACCGAATGAAAGTGACAAATTTATTTCTCTTCTTTTATCTATCACTCTTTTTAAAGATAAACTAGTGGAGAGTGTCTTTATGCTCCACCTTTTTCTTCGTTCACGGAAATTATAATATAATTTTAGATAAGTGTGGGGGTGGTGGGGGATTTAATGTTCTAATTTTTCGGAAATAATGTTGTTAATAATTAATTTTCATGCAATATTTTTAAAATTTAATAGGATTTAATCTTGAGAGAAAATTGATGATACTTCCTCTTTATTACACTATTACTTCAATTAATGTTTTAATTTAGTTAGCATTTTTAAATTTCTACATAAAATTTTAATCGTGTTTAATTTTTATTGAATCATTTACATTTTGTGATATGTTTTCTATTGGTCACTGAAAGAGTACCAAATAACGTATTCCTGTTTTCTTTTACATGTTTTTATAGATGTTAACTTTTGTTTCATTTTAAATATCGTTTTATATTTTCAAAGCAAATGTTTGTGAAACAATGTATTAAATACGGATAAAACAGAAAATTTATTCATTTTTTTATTATGTGTGAAGAAACCTGAAACTATACTTGAAAAATAAGGGAAGGAAAAACAAACAAAACCGTTTTGAATGGTGGATATACTTATAAATTATAATGTTTAAATTTACTATTCATTATTAGCATTAACTACAAAATTTATTGCAAGTACCGGTTAACCTAAAAGCAATGTCAATATTAATTTCCAATGCCAATAAAATGATTAGCGTTAACTTAACGTTAAGAATTATAATATCACTAATTATAGGCTTATAGCATTAAGTACTACTTTGTTAAAAAAAATAAAGATTTTGGCTTACCTGACAAAAATCGTTCAAGATAAAATTTGGGACATACTCGAGATTCATAGAAGAAACCATCGCAGAGAATCTTCTGATATCCGTGGCGGAGGAAGGAAGCATTACCTCCACGATGTTATGACACTTGGCTCTCGCGATGAATGCTTCATTGTCACTCCGCCGCATATTAACGCCGGAGCTCGCAAGAACCACTTTCTCTACTTTCTCCGGTATCATTTTCGCCATGTTATACGCCACGAATCCACCGTAGCTCGTCCCAACTACGCTAAATCTCTCGACTCCGAGCTTCTCCATCAGTTTCACCATGCACGTGGCTTGAAACATCTCCGACCGGTTCTCACCGGAGGAAGAGGAGGTCGTGGTGGAGCCGCCGAAGAAAACGAGGTCGGGAACGTAGAGATTGAATAATGAAGAAAGTGGCTTTACCTGATGGTTCCATTGCCATACGGCGGAAGGGCCAAAACCGTGGAGGAGGAGAAGCGACGGTTTCTTTTTATTTTCCGGCGGCGACGATGACGGTGGTGGGCCCCAAAACTGAATGGTGGTCTCGGTGTCGATGGAAAGTGTTTGAAGAGAAAGACCAGCGGATGAGAATTTCCGGCGGAGCAATGCTTCAACAAAGTTTGCTATGCTTAGAAATGAAGGAGCCATTTTTTTTTTAGAAAGCAAATTTATTATTATTAGAGAATAAAGAGAGAAATATAAATGTGAAAGAGGAAGGTGAGAGAAAGAGAATGATTACTCTGAAATTAGTATTAATTAAAACATTGTGAATTGACTAAATTGAATGCATAGATATTAAGAGAAAGAGAAAGGTGAGAGAAAGAGAATGATTGCTCTCGTGGGAATTCAAGCAATGCTTGACAAGCTGCTCTCAAGGATGAATCAGTTGCTCTACACATTGCTGTCATCCAAAAACCAAAAACAAAAACCAAAAACAAAATCTTGATTGGATGAAATCAAAAACTCGTTGAAACAGAAGTGCTTTTAGAAAAAAAATTCCAATATTGTGGTTTTTTTGTTTTGTTTAGAAATAAGTAGTTATTTCAAAAACTACTTTCCCTACACTTTAGATATATGATTTGTTTAAACAAATATTATTAAAATGAATCTAAAATCTAAAAAATCTAAAACGAAAAATCAAAAATCTGAAATCCAAAAACCATAATCCAATCTAAAATCCATTTCAAAAACTAGTTGGCTACCCAATTTGGAAGACAATTTCAAAAATCTAAAGACATATCCGAGTTGGCTACCCAACTTAGAAGGCAATTTCTGATTAATGTTTGGTTGGCAAAAAAATCCATTTCAAAAACTACAAACAATCGGGACTAAGTCTTTTACTCCTTATGTATCTTTCTAAAGTTAATTTGTTATTCTAAAAAGTTTAGTTATACGTTTTTAAGGTAATTTTGCACATTTAATTCTTTTTCTACTCATCCAAATAGTTAATAGATTTTAATTTAAATTATTTGCATTGAACTAGTTGTGTATTAAATAAAGGATTCATAGTATACTTTAAATTTTAAAATTTTAGAACATGTGTTAAATATCTCTAAACGACATTTATATGAAAAAAGAATGGAAACGACATCAACACTTTCACGAATCATTGTCTTTTTTTGCTTAGGCCCTTCTATTTTATTTAGAGGGTTTCACTTTCCTTTTGCCCTCGTTTTGAGTGGAGTATTTCGCCGCCATTAAATTGAAATGGTATTTCAGATTTACCACGAAATCATTCTGATTTCACTCTGTTTTCATACTCTACTCACCCAAAATTATCGATTTTCCCATTTCTACTTTGCTCTTACCTTAACCTCTCACCTCAACTATTTGAAAAACTCCTCTTTCCTTTTTTACTCTCGGTGATTGGTATTCTTCTGGATTCCTCATTGATTACTTATCTCTTTAAAAGGAAAGCTTTAATCATCTCTCATCTCATCCGTCGTGGGTATCCAATATTCCATAGATATCATTTTCTTCACCGGCGAAAAGCTTTCTTACCAATGGCGGACACTCTCCAACATGCTGTCAAGGCTATGTCTCTTGAGTATGAGGACCCAATTATCCTGCCAAACAATCCAAGATTTAGGGTATTTGATGTCAATGAATGCAGTGTTATGGGTCGGCTCCTAAACCTGAGTGCTCAGAAAATAGAAAAGATGATCGAGGTTATGCTAGAGATCTGGAGGGTCTATGACAGAGTCCGTGGTATTGCTCTGTCCAGATCAAAATTTCAATTCATATTCCAGCGTGAGGAAGATCTTCATAGAGTTTTGAAAGACCGTCTTTGGTCCTTCAACCATTGGATAATGGTTATGGATAGATGGATCCCTAACCCTCCAGAGGACTTTCTCTCTACGATGGAGATTTAGGTCTGTATTCGAAATATCCTGGCTAATTACTACACTCTAGAAACCATTGAAGAGGTAGCTAAGAAAGTTGGATATGTTGAAGAGATTGAGTACGACCTTAAATCGTCTAAAAAAAAGATTATGTTCGAGCGAGGATCACTTTCCACACTGAGAGTCCTGCTAGAGAAGCTAGAATTCTCAAACTTCTTGAAGGTCCTGTTCGTATCACCTATGAATATGAGCGTATCAGAAAACAATATTTCACTGCTTCCAGCTCTCCCATGAGAAGTCCGATTGTCCTCTTCTCAATGGTTTAGGCCTGCAAAGAACCAATCTCTGGTAGAAAAATAAGAAGAAATCATGAGAATGTTTCTGTTTTGGGACATGATAGTATAAACTTGAATGGTGATGCTTCTCCGGGATTCCCTTCTCTATTCACAGGACTGTCTCGTGAAGAGAATCGCATGGCAATCCATCACGTGTCTTATCCCGACCCGGTATAGAGACAAACAAGAATTATGAGGGTGCATCAATTGATTGAAGATGCTCATGAATATCTTTGGCAAATGACAAGAAT
This sequence comes from Anastatica hierochuntica, assembly GCA_900406275.1. Lineage (NCBI taxonomy): Eukaryota > Viridiplantae > Streptophyta > Magnoliopsida > Brassicales > Brassicaceae > Anastatica > Anastatica hierochuntica. Next base: position 7,978 of record OVAN01012241.1, on the reverse strand, counting down.
AAAAGTCATGTTTTTGCTATCTTGACAAGACTCAAGACTGTCTTAAATTTGACAAGGCTATCAAGTCAAGACTCTCATAACATATTCCTTCTAGGAGCACAGAGCTGAGCATTAACCAGCCCATTAGTGATGTTCTTCCTGCCATCACAAGTAGCGCAATGAACTTTCGTTTCGAGTCCTCTGTTGTGGCTAATCCTTCTGATGTTGCGTAAATCAACGAGGAGACGCCCTCCCTCCTAGAAGAGAAGAGTTAGGAACATCTCTCCTTCTTAAAAACAGTTCAAGACTGCTCAAAAGAAACATCCAAGCCAGCGCTAGGCAGTTACATATTCTAATTAAAACAACAAATCTCCAAAACTTCACAACCATTCGGTGGCTTCCATATTGAAGTCGTTGCCATCCCAATGAGCTTCTTGAGCTGAAACTGTCAAGGGGCGGATTGCCCGAAGAAGGTTCAACGCATTCGGGAGTTTCACAAGCGATTCTTTCTGGATTTTCTCTTTCTTATGTAAACAAAGCAAAAGTTCTCGTATTTGGGTAATTTAAAAAGTAGTTTGGGTTATGATTTTGTTTACACTGTTGAGCCTCTTGGATTGAGTGGAGTTTTGGCTGTCTTTTGGAAACGTTATAATAAAGTTGACATTCTCTATTCTGACAATCGCATAATCGATATGAGAGTTAAGATGGGTTCTTCGGAATTTTTTCTTACTTAGGTATATGGAGATCCAATGGAGGGTAAGAGGAAAGTTGTGTGCGATAAACTGATGAGCATTAACATTAATAGAGATGAGACTTGAGTTTTAGCGGGTGATTTCAATGAACTGTTGTGTCAAGAGGAAAAATGTGGTGGTCCAACAAGACATGAATCATCTTTCTGGACTCTCGAACTATGGCACAAACTTGTAAAATCAGAGGGATACTTTCTTATAGAAATTCTTTCTCATAGGCTGGTTGGAGAAATAAAGTTTGGATTCAATGATGTTTAGATCAAAGTTTCAGGAATGTTGTGTGGTTTAGACTCTTCCCAAGATCACACATGCATTATATATCAATGTTAGGCTATGATCACAGACCTAGAAGAATGAGTTTTGCTCATGAAGCAGAGGAGATGGGCAAGGGGCGTTTCTATTTTGAAAAACGTTAGTTCAATCAACCGGGAATTGAGGAAGTAATTAGAAAAGGTTGGCTTGGTGATCACAGCGATGTGTCTGCTCCATTTAGGGATCATATCAGTCGATATAGACAGACAGTAGCCAAATGGAAAAGGTCTTCTCACACGAATTATGAGAAGAAAATTGAGAGATTAAATCGCAGACTAGAGGAAGAAATCTCAAAAACATAACCTGGTTAGAACTTCATGAACAAACTCAAATTAGAGTTATCTGAGGCGCATCGTCAGGAGGAAGTTTTTTGGAAACAAAAAGTCGTATTAAATGGTTGAACTCTGTGGATAAGAATACAAAATTCTTCTTCAATAGTGTCAAAACCCGAAAAACTAAAAACATAGTTATAATGTTGAAAGATTTGCAAGGTCATGAGCGTTATGAGGAGGGATCAAAAGGCAACATAGTTGCGACATACTTCCATAATCTTTTTATGAGCTCAAATCCTTCAACTTGGAATCTCTATTTGATGGCTTTGAGTCTCGAATTACCCCTAATATGAACACCAAACTCTCACGCCCTGTAGATGATGAGGAAATCAAAAGAGCAGTTTTTAAAATAAAAGGTAGCAACTCACTTGGAGCGGATGGTTTTACTGCCTACTTCTACCAGAAATTCTGGAAAATAGTTGGACCGACCATCATATATGATACTAAGCGATTCTTCTAGACATCGATTATGCCAACCGAATGGAATTATACACAATTTTGTTTAATTCCCAAAGTTTCTTCCCTGGCCATGATGAATGAGATGTGTTCCATTAGTCTTTGTTTGGTACATTATAAGATAATCTCGAATATTTTATGCAATAGAATTAAAATCATACTCCCTGATATTGTGTCGGATACACAAGGTGCACCTGTGGCGAATCGTTTAATATCTGACAATATCCTCATTGCTCACGAGATGGTCCATGCTTTACGAACCAATCAAAAGGTATAAAAAATTTTAATGGCTATCAAAACCGGTATGTCAAAGGCCTATGATACAGTTGAGTGGAACTTCCTTGAGATATTAATGGAGAAAATGGGTTTTGATAGACAATGGTCTCGATGGATTGTGGCATGTGTAATGACAGTTTCATACAAAATATTGCTAAATGGCCGAAACCATGGTTTTGTGAAACCGGAACGAGTTATTCGCCAAGGTGATCCCTTTTCGTCATTCCTCTTTCTACTCAGTGCTGAAGCTCTTGTCAATATTCTCAACAATGCAGAAAGAAGAAACAAGCTATGTGGTATTAGCCTTTCATCAACGAGTCCGTCTGTCCATCACCTTCTATATGCAGACGATAGCCTTTTGATGTGTAGTGCTTCGATTCTGGAATGTGTAGAGATAAAAAGATGTCTAAGTCTTTATGGAGAAGCTTTCGATCAAGTGATAAACACCCAAAAATCTTCAATTATTTTTGGCTCACAAATCGATGATATCACAAAAGCAGAGATCAAGATAATTCTTAACATTAAAAAAGAAGGGGGAGAAGATACATATCTCGGACTCCCAGAATGTTTTAGTGGCTCAAAACAGAAACTTCTAAATTTCATTCAAGAGAAGTTCAAATCCCGACATAATGGATGGTTTGCTAAAACTCTTTCCCATGGGGGGAAAGAGATACTCATAAAATTGGTATGCTTATCACTCCCAGTCTATGTGATATCGTGTTTTAAACTCTCTCAAGTTCTTTGCAAAAAGATTACGAGTGCGATGACGCAATTTTGATGAAGTAATGGGAATGATCGAAGAAAAATTCCATGGGTTTCTTAGAGGAAATTATGTCGTAAAAAAGAACTAGGAGGTTTTAGATTTCGGGACATAGCTTGTTTTAACCAAACTCTGCTAGCTAACAAGCTTGGAGGATATTATCTCAGCCTCAATCCTTGCTATCAAGAATCTACAAAAGTATATATTTTCCTTTTGGTTCATTCCTTGGAAGTAGTATTGGTCGAAGACCATCCTATGCTTGGAAAAGTATCGTTCATGGATGAGAGCTTCTCCATAAGGGTTTGATATGCAGCATTGGAGATGGCCAAAACACAAAAGTGTGAGAGCACCTTTGGATCATGGATGGTCTTACTTTCCCCCTCCCCTCTTGGTTTCCAAGATCAACTTGACCCATCTTTACAAGGTCTCGGATATGTTTTTGCCAAGCACAACTCGATGGGATGAAACAAAGATAAGAGGCTTATTTGTGGAGAATGATGCAAATTTCATTATAAAGATAAGACCAACAAACATATGTGGTGATGAAGATATATGGGGCTTGTCCAAGTATGGTTCCTATAATGTACGTAGTGGATCTTAACTGGCGGAGACTTTATGCAATGAAGATGATGAAAACGAGATGGTGGTTTCAGAAATAGAAAATAAGTTATGGTCCAAGATCTAGAAGTTAAAAGCTTCCCCCAAAGATTAGACATTTTCTCTGGCATGTGTTATCAGGTGCTTTGGCGGTTTTGGAGAAACTAAATAGCAGAGGAATTATTTTGGATTTGAGTTGTAGACTTTGTGATATGGCAACAGAGTCAATCAACCATGTTTTGTTCCATTGTTCGATAGCAAAACAAGTTTGGGACCTCTCTCTGCTTCCACTCCCTCAGCATGGTTTCTCTCAAAACTCTGTTTTTGTTAACATGTATCACCTCTTTATAGCCATCGGATCCTCTTTGAGTAATGCTTCTATAGAAATGGCTCCATGGATCTTATGGCATATATGAAAGGTGAGAAATGCTTTTGTGTTTGAACAAACCAGCCTTGAGGCCTCTTTGATACTTACAAAGGCTAAGGATAGCTACGAGGAATGGGCACAAGCAAATGTAGCTGACCCGAATGAAATTATCTTTTCTAGTAACATGGCTGAATCGATCAAGCGATGGTCAAGACCTCCTCCAGGCTTACTCAAATGCAATATTGGTTCGTCATGGATTAGCTCTCGTCATTATACAGGTTCGACTTGGGTATTACGTGACTCGGAAGGAAGGGTTAAGTTCCACAGCAAAAGAGCTTTCTCCTCCATCCAAAATAAGCTAGAAGTGAACCTATTAAGCATTCATTGGGCAGTAGAAATTCTTTCTCACATGCATCAAGAGAACGTGATGCTTGAAATTTCTTCTCATTTGGCGATTGAAGCTATAGAACACCAAGAAAGATTCTCAAGGTTTCGAGCAATACTGAAAGAGATACATAGCTCCCTACAAACACTACAAACTTGGTCAATGATGTATGTGGAGGTTTCGGAGAATATTGTTGCTTTTAAAATAGCAACGAGTGTATCCTCTAAACGTCGTCATCAGTCTTATATTGCAAGGTATGGCCCCTCTTGGCTTCAAGATTTAATCATTGCAGAGAGTAAGAAATTGCCACACTGAGCTTCTTTTGCTACACTGAATTCTTGCTGGAAGAATCCAATCTGATCTACGTCTCCTCAACCACGTTATGGTGGTTTTAAAACCCCTTAGCCTTTCGTTTTCTGTCTCCTTTTGCTGTTATTTGTATTTTCAGACTTCTAATTCCTTCTCATTGTCAACATTTGATTCTTAGTAACAACGAGAATATCAGAGTTAAAAAAAAAGAATGGAAACAAGGTTACCTATAATTTTCTTCTACTAAGTACTTACTAGATTTTATTTGCCACTATAGCTGGTAAACAGAAACTAGAGAAGTTTGGAGTAAACAACCGCTTTAGTGAATAAAAAAATAATTCTAGTCAAAATATTGTGCATACATTAAGGTAAGCATACTCTAATTAATCAGAAGATTATGATTATGCTAATTATTGTTGTATTTATCTTGTGAATGAAAAACTAGTAAGAATTTCAAGAAAATTAAATATATTATTACTTTAATTATTATAACTATACTAGCTGGTTGCACGCGCGGATTGCTATTTGAAATTAGATTTATATTTTTTTTTGATAATATCATGTGTAATATATTGTGGCTTTTTATCAATGAACATGAAATATATCGTGGTTTTTTGGTCACCACGTGAAATACATGTATATACAAACAAGCAGTATTTTAATGTGTTGGTGATCGAAAACCATTAGAACCAATCAAATATAACTCCAACTATGCATACCATTTGAAAAAAGATTTAACCAAATATCAAGGGTCTATAAATAGTTGAATTAACAAATTTTGCATTTTTATCTTTGAAACTATTTACCAAATCTCAAGGGTCTATTGTTTATAATATCAATAATTTTCAAGAACCTAAACTTAAAATTGTCTATAAAACGACTATTTTTCTTATAGCACCATGTATGCACTACTACTGAAGCTATAAAATCTTTTAGCTATTTTTAAAAGATAGAGGATTAAGTAAGGATGGTGTATATAACATGATATCTCTAAACCATGTGTGCGTACAAACTTTAAAGACTACTTACTTTGTATATATGTAAATTTCAGTATTAGTTCTCTTAAATGTAATTTTCCATATTTGATATGTCTGCAGTATGCTCTCCATGGTTTGAATATGCCCCTATCGACACATGCATTCATGACATGATAATCCTTATTTAACTATTCTCAACCTAAACGTAATCTAAATAATGTAACTATATTCCAACTATTCACACAAGAGGGAGAATACAAAGCACAAAGCGGAGATTTTCTAGACTTAAGATAGCAACATGAGAGGAGATATTTATATATACATGATATTATCGCGAGGCTCTCGATTTTGTTTGACAAATACCAACATGCGAGCATCAAATAAGGATTTAGTTTGGGATGACCAATTAAATTTAGGAAAAATAAAGGTTACTAAGTTATAAAAAAAAAGATGAAAGGTTACGAAACTGACTAAGTTACAAAATTTCAAAAGTTATTTTTTTGAACAAGTGTCACTTTATGGCATAATCTAAATAATGTAACTATATTGCAACGATTCACACAAAAGAGAGAATACAAAGCACAAAGCGGATATTTTCTAGACTTAAGATAGCAACATGAGAAGAAATATTTATATATACATGATATTATCGCGAGGCTCTCGATTTTGTTCTACAAATACCAACACGCGAGCATCAACTAAGAATTTAGTATGGGATGACCAATTAAATTTAAGAAAGATGAAAGGTTATGAAGTTATATAAAAAAAGATGAATGGTTACGAAACTGACTAAGTTACAAAATTTCAAACGTTATTTTCTTGAACAAGTGTCATTTTATGGCATAATGAGGTGTCACAATTCTAGAGAGAGTTTTTTTTTGGTCATCTGGTAATATTAAAAAGCCAAGTTTACAACCAACAAAAACCAGTAAATGAAACCAACCCCAAAGATAACAAACCAATCCATACTTATCTACATCAAAAAGCATGAACAAAAGCCGGCAGAGAACATGAACTCTCCGGAGACATAAGCCGGCGGACATATCCCTAGAATCAAAAGCTAATGACCAACAAAAACAAAACATGGAAGGTGTGATAGTTAAGGTAGAAACTCTCAACATTGCCAAAGAAGTCAGAAGAAAGCTGCTGAAGAAACCATATAACCAAATACAAGACGAATGATAGAGGAAGCTAATAAGAAATAACTTCATCAAAGCGACTATCCGAGAAAATAAAAGAACCAAAGGACGAGAATCTACTCCTACCCACCTAATTTTCTTCTGAAAAGGTCTAAATCTTGAACTATGCATCCCCACACAAGGTTAGTCTTACAGGAACAGATCAAAGACAACGTAGAAAATCTATCATTCAACTAAACTAAGTGGCGGCGGAAGGATACTAAAGTTAAACGATTCACTGACCAAAAAGAAGAAGATAAACGTAAACTACCCTAAACAACAGAACACGACTTTACCGGCACTTCCTCAGAATAATCGAGAGCCAACTCGTGACCAAAACCACCACATAATCACAATACACGCTTACGCCCCAATACCACCGGAATGAGATCACCGGATTCAGATCCATCGCCGTTGCATAGTCCTCGATCGCGAGAACCATCAATTCGTCCAACAAGTCGTCGTAGATCTGCAAATTTTCACCGCCAAAGGAAATACCCGTAGAGATCTCCACCATCATCGAAGTATAGAGGTCGAAGAAAAAATAACAATCAAACGAGATCGGCGCCGGTGCTATGGAAGCCATCAACGCCGAAAAACAACAAACTTTGTCTCTAAAAACTCTTCTCGTAACCGTGGCTGTCGGTCAAGTTCGAAAGGAACCCGTCAAGTTTAATTAAATTTATTTTAGTTATTACTAGGGGAAGTTCCGCGCTACGCGCGGGTATGTGTTTGTATTTTTGTCTAACTTCTCAAGTTTGAGGTGCGGTTTGATGAAATTATTTTTTATTTGTAGTGTTTTTATTACAGTGCATTCTTATTAATAGTGTGTAATATTTAGAAGTTTAGTAATTTGAATATGAAAGCAATAACTAATGTTAATGTGTTAAAAATTTAAAAAATGTTCAATAGGCATAGCACTTTTAGTTAACCACATGAATTCAAAGTTTCTCAACAAAACAACCTCATGTAGTGGATTCTTTTTTGCGGGAAAAAAAACAACCTGATGTAGTGTAGGCATGCTTGTTGGTGCTCATATCTTCTCTTCGGGAAGACTTCATGTCTTTTTTTACATAGCAAGAATGTCGGTCTCGCCATTGTAGGTTGTTCCTTTTGTAATCTGTAAATGGGAGCAAATGTTTCTTTAGTATTAGATATATAACTTTTTTGTTTAGGTGTTTTTCTACCATATAATTTGTGCATTTTTTCCCCTCTCATTATGAAGTGATTGTCGATCTTATTCTCATATGTAACATGCATTGTACGCTATGTTATTTTTTTATTCTTGTAGTTTATATTAT
>OVAN01012240.1:137-13922 GCA_900406275.1 Anastatica hierochuntica | reverse complement strand
ATTTCTTCATAATCAGCGGTTTGAGGGCATTTATGAGGACTTTAACTCTCCTTTTGCCAGCATCATGATCAAGGAAGCGTCCCAGACTTTCCCCAATAGTTTTGAGAACGAATCCAAAAAGGAACGGAAGAAGGAAACGAGTCCGAGATAATCGGTTCCCATTGCTGTAAGACAAGCATCCAGTGCTTATAATGGAAGGGCGCCTTGGCTAGAACCTCCTGGAGATCCGCCTCATTGCGAAAACGAAAACTAAAGCGCTCTCGTCCTAAAACCCTCCCTTCAGCCGGCTGAGAAAGGTTCCAAATTTGAGGTAGAAAATTAACCACTGCACTAGGCCGTTGATTTGCGAGATTCAGTAAACGGCCAATGAGAGTTAACCGGTTCTAAAAATTAAATCAGAGTTATCGACCTCAAGTAAACGAACCCCTTACTCTCTGATCTAGCAGCTAGATGAGGCGATCGCCTTGCCTTTAGAGTTTCGATCATACCGGTTTGCCATTAGCAGTAAAAACGTAGCAAGCTGGCGTAAGGGTTACGGAAATCGTGAAGGATCACCGATCTGCGTATAGGACTGCAATACGCAGCAAAAAACACAAGGAAAGTGTAATGAGACACAGAAAATACGATCAAGGAAGGATTACCAAAGGAAACAACTATCAAAAGAGGGATGCCACAGTCGTCAAACTGAGAACCCTAAGGAGCGCCGCCATAGCTGGGAATTTGAGAGAATGTAGTTTGGAAAATGACTATTATTTTACATTCTATCGGCCTGGTTTAACACCTAATCGGTACCCACTAACAATTATTTAGCATTTTTATTTGGAAAAGTTGTAATTTTTAAGTAACTTTTTATATTACTTTTGTTGACTTGCGGCTAAAACCATTGCGTCATTGTCACCGAATATGATAATAATATATTTAATATTACTTAACTATGTAGTTAAATTTTAATTATTAAAAATGTGTAAACTAATAATGTAATGGTATGTGTATTTAGTGTTTTTTAAACGAAAGATTTGAGTCTCTTATTTTATAAATTTTTAATCTTCAAGAGACTCCTATTTTTTTTTTTTCGTCAGACTCCTATTTTAGAATGTCATTATCAGTTTCTCTCTCCTTTCTCTTTTTCTTCTGAAACTCAAAATTTAATCTCCACTTTCGGCCGGCAGCTTATCGGTCCGGTTTTTTAGTGTAAATAGTTCGTTTTTTGCCGTTTAAGCTCTGACATGTCCGGTCTCATATTTCGCTCTAGTCCGGTTTTGTTTGTGTTTGTTGTACTGAAATCGATTTCTCTCGTTGTGGTTTTGATATCCTGGATCTATGTAGAGATCGATTTTAGATGTGCAATCTACGAACTTAGGTTTTGTAATTTTATTTCTTCTTCTTTTCTCTTAGAGCTTTTGTTTTCATCGGTGTTTTTTTTTTGATTTTCAGACACCGCTTGCTTAGCTTGAGTTGGATAAAATTTTGCTTATGTCAGTTCATATCAGAATATGAAGTCCAATGGTGATACGGAAGAGTAATCCTTAGAAAAAGTGTTTTTTGAATTTTTAATTATTATTATTATTATTATTTTTTCAGATTAAAAAAAAAGAAAAAAAAAAATACCAACCAATCGCGGATCGTCACGTGTCGTGGGACCCGTGAATAGTGCAAGAGACTCACTAAGAACGGATCCTTATTTAAAGATTTTAAGGACTCCATCTTAAGAACTCTTTATTATTTAATTATTTTTTCTCTAAAGACTACCTCTTAAGGATCCTTTTAGAGCCCCCATTGTACATGCTCTAATAAACCTTATTTTAGCCGTTTAAGACAAGACCTTCTCACAAGTGGGAGTTGGATTGTTGATCTCAGAAAAAAAGCTATTGATATGTATTGTTGAAGAAACGAAAAGGCGGAGAGAGTTTTGAAGAAGGAATAAAAAGGTCCAAACATAAGCGGTTTGCCTTGCGTGGAGAAGTAGCAAAATCGCGGTAGTATCGGAGTTGCAGGATTCTTGAAGGTGCAAGGCTGCCATGGAAACAGTGTTTGCATATCTAGTCACGCGATGATTGACACGTGGCGAGGAGAAGAACAGCGAAAAACTTCAACGTGAGGGATGGTTTCTTCTAGATGAAGATTGGGTGCAAAATCTTTTTGATTTTTTTTTATTTTTATCTTCATTTGGACTTAAACCCACAACTTAAATCTGTAATTTGATATTGCCATTGGGCCTTTTAATAAACTGATTTGCAGACGAAAAAAAATGTCATTATCTTCTCGTTTTTTTTGTTAATAAAAGGGTTAAACCTAGGTTTATTACAGAACCAGACCTAATCTCTGGGTGGAAGGTCAGTCCACGGATAGGGCTTCTCTGGGTATTCAAATGGATTGAAAGCAAGGACCCATATCCGTGTGAGCGTCCAGAGACAGCGTGAGATAGTTTCCTTCCGGCAGAGTTCGAACTCACAATCTGCTTCCAGGAAAGAGTTCGTCCTTAACATTGGACCACGATGTTCCGGACGTCATTACCTTCTTGTTTCATTGTTTACCGTGAACATTTTGTCGGATGCTGATAATTAAATTGCGTTAATTATTATTTTTTCCGAGAAAATTTACAGGATTAAAAATATTATAAATCCTATGTCACTAGAAATAGAAGCCCATATTTCTAAGTATTAACATAATCTCTTAACATTTTACCCTATTTACATGTTGGGGTAATTTTATTCCCTAAAGCTTAGCCTTAACTAGTTCAGAGGTTCATAAATAATCCCTTTAGTTGAATATGTTTATCAAAGCCTTCGCCAAATGCTCGTAGTCACGCCAAAGTCATGAGCCAATGCTGAACGAATATTCTCCGTTATATAATTTGAATCATAGAGATAAAGATAATTGGCTTATAGATTTATAGAAATATTTTTTTATTGTATAAGTAGACTCGAAACTAGAAGTTATACATAAAAGATATGGAAATAGGCTTATTCGAATACTATAAATACAAAGTGATAAACTCTAATTCGAAGATCCGAAGATGATTATTGAATACCTATACATTGTAATTAATTTTTTGACATATCAATAAAAGAATATTTTACATCTTTTGTTCTTATTCTCTCATCTACAAAAAATCACTCAAAATCCCCTTAAACATTATGCACCTCCAAATAGGCTAGTGTACTTTATATATCGAATATTTAGTTGGGTTTGTGTCTAGTAATCTATTGTTTTCGCTGTCTCATAATATTAGTTTTTTAATAAGTTATTTCTGTTCCACTTTTTAGATTTTATTTCAATTTTTGTATTATTTAATTTACTGTAGTGTTTTTTAATTAATAATATTCTGCAATCTCTTATTTTATTGGTCGGATTGTTTTTATTTAAATACAAATAAAATTATTAATACAACAAATTTTTTAAATTTCACCCTTTACCCTAGAAATTTTATATAATGGGACAAGTGGCTAAATAAACGCAGAAAAATAAATATGAGGGACAATTCATAATAAATCAACAGTAGCAGGACTATTTATGATTTACTTTATTTTCCAGATTCGTTAAAGCCCCTTCCATAATTTCTCCCTGCATATTGATTTGTGAAAAGCTCTCTGAGATAATCCATAGATTCTTCTTTCTACTTTGGTTTTGTTGCTGCTACAGTGACCTTCTTCACGATTTTGGCTATTATAGTATATAATTTTTCATATGCTTAATACTTGTATAGTTTTTTTCTTTTGTATAGGATTGAGTTTGTATAATTTTCTATTTCATGTCAAAGGCTTCTAGTGGCCTAGAGTCCAAATGAATATAGACCGGTCCAATGTATTTTATTTGACAAGTTAATGAGAATGAGATTTTTTGGTAAAATGGTATCAGAGTCTTTGGGCTTGTAACGACCTTTTACGTTTCTCTCTCTCTCGTTTACGAAACTCATCTTCTTCTTCATTTCTCGATCGTTTGACCTCCGATTCATAGCTTCTGAGCTTGAATCCTTCTTCTGCTTCCGTTCAAAGATACTCCTCGTATCTCCGCTTCACTTTTCTATGCAGATCGAGCTCAACATCGTTGTCTCTGTCGATTTTGAGCCAGATCTGATTTCAATGGGAAATAGAAAGATGAATTCAAGATATCGAACTCTGTCACCGGACTCACCGGTACAACAATCACCAATGAGTCATGAACATTCTGTTCCTCTTCGCACAACTCGTGGTTCACTAGATTTGGTCGATCTTCATAGATCTGATGCTTCAAAGGGACTGCATCTCAATCGTCGTTTTGAGGTATCAGATTCTCCAGAGTGTTCATTCGCCTTATCATTTACTTAGCTTAGATCATTCAGGACTAGTATTTGCAGTCGAACCATTAAATGGAACAAATTATGGAGTTTACTCACACTATTGAGTAACCACGATTTCACCATACTGTTACAACGAGACCATATCTTACAGTATGGATCATCCTCAGCAGGCTTAGCTATAGATCCATCCTCGTTTGTATAAGTTGCATCACCAACTTCACTCTCTTAAGGAAGGAAGCATGGATCTGTCTACCTATCAAACACATACACAAGCATCATGGGAGGAATTATCTTGTTTTGGCAGAGTTGCTCATACTGTTGAAGACCTATTGGCCGAAAGGGAAATTAACAGTGTCATTGACTTCCTCATGGTACTCAATGAAAATTATGATACCATAAGGAGCCACATACTTATGAAGAAGAGTTTACCTACATTGTCTGCTGTGTAAAATCTGCTACCAGAGGATGTCTCAGGTATCAGAGGATGCATCTACATTTTAGGTTACACATGGTGATAACAATAAGCACAATGTTCATCAGTTTCCAATGTTCTTCTTCTTCTTCTTCTTCTTCTTCTTCTTCTTCTGAAAGATCGCCGACGCTTGAACAAGCATTCTCAGGACCTGCTGCCAAACACCTTCAACATAAGGACAGTTCAGAAACAGGTGAGTTCTCGTTTCTATATCAGCCTTGCAGAGACTGTAAATAGAAGAAATGTTTAGTCCTCAGCTGTGAAGACTTGACTTGAGAGGCAACCTTTTATAATGAAAAGTCCAAAACGTGAAAGCGTGTCTGGGAATACAGTGCTTAAACCAGATTGCCTTCATCCAACTTTTTAAATTTGTTATTAGTCGTAGCACTTCCCAAGTAGATTTAGCAGAAAAATTCGCAGTCCTTGATCTTTTTCTCCCCAATTAAAACCATCTAGATCTACAGAACGTTATGGTTGCTCGGTTGTGAGAAGAGTTTTCCGGATGCGACGAAGATTTAAGTTTTTGGATCTTGCGGATGGGAGTCTCCAAGAATTCCCCTGCAAGGCTTAAGACACATTAACTTGAACTAGAATACCCATTAGTTGAGGGCCATTGTATCCAAGAACATCAATAAGTGGACCTAGAGTGTTCCAATCATCAAACCAGAAGCTATCCAATGTACATTTACCAAGCTTGCATCCTATAAATCTATTTGGCAAAGGTCTGAGAGTCATTAAAGTACGTCAGATCCAAGAGGCATTCAGTGAAGGCTTTGCATTCCTATATGAGTCTTGCTTCAACTCATGTTGTTTCATCCAAGCAACCAAGAGAGATCCATTGCTTGAGAAAAGAAGTCAAACCAATTTGAGATTTAGAACTTTGTTCCACTGTGAAAAACTTCTCAGACTTAGTCCTCCTTCCTTCTTTGGGAGACAACAAATTTTCCATGAAATCTTAGTTATATGCTTCTTAGCGTGATCACCAGCCCACAAGAAGTTACTGCACATGGTTTCAATTTTCTGAAGGCAGCCTTTAAGTAATAAAAAATCTGATAGCCAGAAATTTGTAAGACTATATATGACCAAAGATATTAGCTGAAGTTTACCAGAGAAGGAGATGAATTTAACTATCCATTTGTTAAACTTAGCATCAATCTTATCCATCAGTGGGGAGTAGTCATTGTTTATAAGCTTACGATGCAGCAATGGCAAACCAAGATATCTAATTGGCATGGTACCAATCGGATAACTCATCTGAGAAATTGGAGACATGTCTTCCTGTTTCACAATAGCGTAGAACAACTCTGACTTGTTCTTATTTATTGAGACCAAACAAACCATTGAATATTTCTAAGGCAGCTCCAATATTTGATAAGGAGGAAGGCTTTCAGTCAAAAAGATCATGAGATCATCTGCAAATGCTAGATGAGATATTATCGGATTCCTCCCCATCGGGTGACAACCAATTCTCCCAACCACAAACTGTGTAGATAGAAGGTGACCAAAGATTTCCATAGCAATAACAAATAGATAAGGGGAAAGGGGGTCACCTTGACGTAAACCTTTCTTGCCTTTGAAATATCCACACAGTTCACCATTCACATCTATTAAGAAGGAAGTAGTAGTCACTAATTGTCTGATCCAGTTTATAAACTTATTTGAAAAATTAACAACTTAGAGAACCTCAAAAATGAATTCCCAACTAACAAAATTGAATGCCTTGCGGGGATCAAGCTTTAGAATTCCCTTGGAAGTTATATTACCTCTGTTAAAGCCCTGCACCATTTCTATGGCGCTCAATGAGGAGGCAACCCTTAACAAACGCCGATTGCGTGTTTGAGATCAGACGAGGCAGAATAATTTCCAACCTTCTGGTGAAAATCTACGAGACTACCTTATAAATGACATTACAATAGGATATAAGACAGAATTCTATAAGCTTCTCTGCACCTATCCGCTTAGGGACCACACTTATTGTCGTACTATTCCACTGTTTTAGAATTTTTCAAGCAGAAAAGAATTCCTTGACCGCTCTAATGAAATCTTCCCATCTATTTTCCCAAGTACTTCAGAAGAATTCGCCGGTGAAGCCATCTGGTCCCAAAGTTTTGTTGAGGGCCATGGCTAAGATCTCCCTTCTAATCTCATCTTCAGAGATCTTGGCTTGAAGCATGTTGGAAAGCTCAGTATCACACATGAAAGTTGTATGGGATCTGATCCAGGATTTAGCTTCTGGTGAGAGGGTTGGAGAAGACTTCCCTAGAATGTTTTAAAAGTAATTAACACAATCCTGTGAGATCTCTTCATGCTTATCCAACCTTTGTCTTGTCTCATCAATCAAATAGAAAATGTGGTTCACTGCTCGTCTAGAAGATATCACCCGATGGAAATAAGCAGAGTTAGAATCACCACATTCTATCCATTTGATCTTTGATCTCTGATGCAAAAACTTCTCTTCCGCAAAGGCCATATTCAACCATTTCTTGTGAGCAATTTTTTCCACCTTAGCATTGTCAGCATATGGGTCCATTAGGAGCTTAGCTTGACAATGCTGCAAATAGGAGTTGGCCTCTCTTTTCTCCAGATTCGAGAAATACTCCGTGTTTATATCCTTAAGAGTACCCTTCAGCATTTTAAGTTTCTTAGAGATAGAAAATTGAGCAGTGCCATGTACAACCTTTTGGTTCCAAAACTAGTTTGGAATACTAATGCTGCATTAGAAAGTGTGAGAGTATAAATTGTCTCCTTTTTTTGTTCACCTGACCCATAAAGATTAAACTCGGACTGTGATCGGAGAATTCAGGTTCTCCAAAGTGCGCATAAGATGACGGGTATGTGATCTGCCAAGCATCATTCACAATAACTGTATCCAGCTTTTTGGTGATTGGATTCAAGTCTTGTTTATTCCACCAAGTTTGGAATTGTCCTCTAATAGTGAGATCCGCAAGTACAACATGACCAAAGCAGTCCCTCATCTCCCACATACCTTTCCTAATGAGGATGCTCCTAGCAGAGTCTTCATTTGGATTTAGAGCATCTCCATCCTGGGATCCTTAACCCAAAAATCCTTAACTATTCACGGGTGGGACCCGTGAATAGTTAAGGATTTTTGGAGAGAAAAATCCTTAAATACCTTACTTAAGGATTGATCCTTAACTATTCACGGACACGTGGCGGTCCGTGATTGGCCGAAAATTTTGTTTTTTTTTTAATAATAAAATGGTGGGACCCATGAATAGTTAAGGATTTTTTGAGAGGTTCATGGATGGAGATGCCCTTAGAGTCAGGTTGAAATTTCCCAAAACTGCCCAAGGCATGATTGAGATATTCGGGTAAGCAACAATTCTAACTACTTCCTCCCATGACTCTTATCTTTTTTATTTGTAGTTGGATGCATATACAAAGGAGACGAGAACTATCGTACGATCATGAGAGACTAGGACAAAGCAAGTAATAATCTGGTTTTATTTGGAATGGATAGTGATGGTAACTTTCGGGTCCCGTACAATCCATATCCTTCCTAGTTCAGAGAATTCATAGTTAGCGACCATGTTCCAGCTGGGAAAAATATTTTTCATATACTTTTGAGCCTTGGACTCTCTGATCCTTGTATTTATTATACTACCAAAAGATGGCGTATGAAGTCGTAGCCATTTCGTAAGGCTTATCTGCTTTACATTCTGATTATAGCCCCTTTTGTTCCAACATAAAGAATAGGCTTTGACTATTAGTGAGATTTGGATTTAGGGCCCCTACTTATGGAAGCTCGCTCATGGCGCCTTTGTTTCTTAGAAAGTACCTGAATAAATCTCATATCCTCCGTTGGGTTATCATCTTCTTCTGAGAGAGATTATGAAGAAGATGATTCCTCTAGAGCCTCCGAGGCTGAAGAGGAAGGATAAGAAGAAGAGGATGAAGTGACGAGTTTCTTTCCTTTTTGCTTCTCCAACTCGGCAATTGTCTTTGTCGTTTGAGACCCTCCTTGACCTATATCAATAATAAATGTCCCGTGAAGGTTCCGTGGATGCTCTTGAGATGATTTAGAAGGAGGAATTAGCTTGTGCTCTGACCTTTTACTTTTTTCTTTCTGTCTTCAGGATTGATTTTTGCGAATAGGGACAAATTCATTGTTTCTTAACCTTGGACAATTTTTCGTAGGATGAATCTTGGATTGGCAATGCTGGCATGAAACTGGAGTTGAAGGGCACCGACGGAAAGAGTGCTCCATCTGTTTGCAGTTATCGCAGATTGGAAGAACCCAAGGGCATGAGACCTCTATATGGTGTATCTCTCAAGACTCAAATTGACAATTTACGACTTTTGGTGAAGGCTTCAAGGGGTTGATGATAGTGAACACTCTCGCAACCCTTAATTATGTCAAGTTGGCAATAGAAGGGTGAAGGTCAACTGGCTGCCCAATCAGACTTGCAACATGCTCGAGTCCCTCATCATTTAAGAAGTGTAAGGATACTCCACGAAATTCCAACCAAACAGGGACCTCGGTGAACTATGGAATCTTCGGAGTTAAACCAGGTTCATAAGGCGCAACAAACATTGGTTGCCCCTCAAAATACCAGATGCGTTGATTGAGGACTCTTGTACGAGTTGCGAGACTTGGAATAAAGATGAAGGCAGTCTTCGGACCAATACTTGATACATTGATGTCGCAAAATATGTTCCTCCAGATACCATTGAGGATTGCGTGAAGAGCTCCTCTCGGTGGAAGATCACCATGAAATTGACCAACAATAAAGCTTTCCCTTCGTTTCTAGTTGCGTGTGATTACTTCATTAGAGCTTTTGACACAGAGTTCGCCCGAATCCAGAACAAAGGAGCTTGTTGGAGGAGCAAACAAAAAGATGCCATGTTACAAAGGAGCTTGTTACGAGTTGCGGGACTTGGAATAAAGATGAAGGCAGTCTTCGGACCAATACTTGATACATTGATGTCGCAAAATTTGTTCCTCCAGATACCATTGAGGATTGCGTGAAGAGCTCCTCTCGGTGGAAGATCACCATGAAATTGACCAACAATAAAGCTTTCCCTTCGTTTCTAGTTGCGTGTGATTACTTCATTAGAGATTTTGACACAGTGTTCGCCCGAATCCAGAACAAAGGAGCTTGTTGGACGAGCAAACAAAAAGATCCTGCCATGTTACAAAGGAGCTTGTTACGAGTTGCGGGACTTGGAATAAAGATGAAGGCAGTCTTCGGACCAATGCTTGATACATTGATGTCGCAAAATTTGTTCCTCCAGATACCATTGAGGATTGTGTGAAGAGCTCCTCTCGGTGGAAGATCACCATGAAATTGACCAACAATAAAACTTTCCCTTCGTTTCTAGTTGCGTGTGATTACTTCATTAGAGATTTTTACACAGAGTTCGCCCCGAATCCAGAACAAAAGAGCTTTGGATGAGCAAACAAAAAGATCCTGCCATGTGGGAGTCCACGAGCTAGCTTTTGCTTCTGCTTCAATAGAAGGAGAAATCGTTTTCTGTAAACTAGGGTTTACAACCAGAGGAGGTAGATCTGAGGGATTATGGGATTTATCAGCTAAAAAGGACACCTACAATACAAATTTAGATTTTGGGTCTTTAATTTCAGCGGAGAAGGCAGCCGCAAATTCATGTGCTCAGAGTTACGATTTGAGGATGAAACATAAGCACCGGATGGAGGTGGAGGTGGAGGGGGCAGAGGGGATTTTTTCTTTTTAGTCATCGGGAAACAGGGTAGCTACCACCAAGAAAGTCGACGGCAAGGAGACGAAAGAAAGAGTTTTTTAAATATAACAATCTTCTGGTTTCTCTTGAAAAAGTCCAAAAAATTGTTATAACGAATATATCTTTGAAAATCAATAAATTAAAAAGTGACTTTCAATTCTACTCAAAAATAATTAATATATATCGTTACTATTTAAAAATCAAATCATCTCAACTATATTTAAATATAAAATCCATACTATTTAAAAATAATTAATATATATTTGGAAAATTAATAAATTTAAAACGTGACTTTCAATTCCATAAAAAATAATCAATATATATTTTATTACTATTAAAAATCAAAACATCTCAATTTTATTTAAAAATCAAATTCATACTGTTTAAAAACAATTAATATATATTTGGAAAATCAATAAGTTAAAAAAGTGACTTTAAGTTCTATTTAAAAATAATTTATATATATTTCATTAATATTTAAAAATCAAAAATATTTAATATATATTTGGAAAATCAATAAATAAAAAAGTGACTTTCAATTCTATTTAAAAATAATTAATATATACTTTATTACTATTTAAAAATTAAAATAATTAATATATTTGGATAACTAATAAATTTAAAACGTGACTTTCAATTCTAATTAAAATTAGTTGATATATATTTCATTATTATTTAAAATCAAAACCGTTTTTTGGAATATTTCCATATATTCCGTATACTGGATATATTCTTCTCAATTCTTAATTGACTAAGAAAATCTATAGTTAATCAAAAATGGAAATAAAAAAAGATATGCATATATATTCAGGATATTTACTAACTACGTTTCCCATATTTCCAGATATATGGTCGTGATTATCTGCAGAATTAATAGAGTCTCCACTTTGCATATAAATAAGAGAAGATGTCTGAAAGTTAATTCTGCTATAAGTAGACATTTGAGTATTTGTAGATTACTTATTCTAGAAATATTAGAATAATAGTGTAAGAGTGGAAGATTTTTTCCAAAAATTTGCAACTCACTTTGAAATATGTAGATATAATATTCCTCAGATTTATAATTATATTGAAAGTTAGATTATTTGTTCTGATATACGTAGATTGCCTAACAAAACGTGAAATTTCAGTTCCACTTCGTTATTTTTTTGGCAGAACCTAAAATATGTTTTTCGTATAACAAAATTTAAAAGATTTATTAAAAAAATTTAAACTTAAACAAAAATATAAGTATTTAGATATGAGTATTTCTTTCATCTCTCATATTTTATACAATTTTTTGGCTTATAAAATTATTTTTTCATTAATTTTGATTAATGAAGCAATAAAAGAAAAATGACATAAATTTATCTCACAAAGGAAAAAATCTCAGTTTTTTGTTCTATTTTGACAATTTTCCTTTAATTTTTTGCATTCCTATTTAAAATTATGTGATTTAACCAATAAAATCAACTAAACCATCCTAAAATCATTCGAGATCCACTACTTGAATTATTTTAAATAACAATAGATGGAAATGTATATTTTTAAATGGGATACTATTCCAATAATGTTAGATTTTAAACAACTTATTAAAATATTGTCTGACTAACATAAGATTTGTTATTAAATTTAAAATTCTCTCAAATCCATAATTGAATTGGTGTAGTAGACTACTAGTGGCTTAGACTTTGATAAAAATTGCTTAAAACTATAGAATAGTAACTTTCAAAATTGGTGACCATAAAAAAACGTAACTTCAAAATGTTTGATGCATACAAACATTAACACGTTATTTGATTACTTTTGAAAATGACTAAAATAATGTATTTTTGAACCTCAGTTATCTATATATATAATTTTGCAACATTTGAGTTTTTTTAGAACCAAAAACTCACTTGAATATAATTTCATCCATATTATATACCCTTATAGATTCTTTCTTTTTAATAAAGATGTTAATTATAATCAAAGAAATCATTTGGGGTTACTATTAGTGCACTGTTGGCCGAGTTTTTGTCTTTTAGAAGTAGTCTTGACAGAATATGTATTACTGAAGTATGATGTGCTAATCATGATGATAAGGTACATCAGGAGGCTAAGACAGAAATCCGACACAGAATCTGATAGAATAGGCACATACTGATATACGATGTGGCGATCAGAAAGACTGCAAATAGATGCATCAGAGGATGCATCAGACAATGCACTACATCAGGAAGCTGAGAAAGGAAGACTACAAGTGGATAAACCAAAGGATGTATAATATAGTGCAATATATCAAGAACCGAGACAAGTGTCTCAGACTGTGAAGTACATCCTGAAAGGTGTTGAGATATATAACAGAAGTATGATATGTCGATCAGATGATGTATTAGGAAGCAAAGACTTAACGTAGAGCAGAAGCTAGCGTGGCAAGTGGTTGGCTGAGCTGATTGAAATGTTGATAAAAAGACCATGTTAACTTTGGAAGAAAGTTAAGTGGACTTTGTTCTCAAGGTAAGCTCAATTACTTGTATAGAATTTTTCGCACTTGTTTAAATACCGAGAGTACATGAGTGTACTTGATACCATATACAATTGTGATTGCGATTGTAATTGCCTTCTTTATCTAGTGAATTTGTTTCTGGAGTAGGTCCCAGGTATGTAGGGAAAATCAAACCCGTTAACAAAGTCTATGTGTTCCTTTGGTTTATGCACATACATGCTCCATACTACTAAAACATACATAGTTACTACCCTATTACAGCTCCTCGCCAAAAAAAAATTAAAATGCCATTAAAAAAAGTAAAAGAACCTTGTTAGGTTATGTTTTCACTGGGACCAGAAAAGCTAATGGTAGGAGTAGTCTACTGTACCTTTTCTTGAATCTATTATCTAGCAAAATTTACCATTAATTCTAGATTTTTTTTCATACATTTGTTACATTTTCCTACACCAAATTAAAACTCAATAAAAAAGCTTCTACTACTTGATTCTTAAGACATCATAAATGTTTAAAGACCACAATAAGATTTGAGAGCAGATAAATCTCTTCCCTTAGTTTTTGTGTTGGTGAGTTTCAAGTAAGCGTCAAAATCGAAAGACTTGTAGAGACGAGGATGTTCATCATCAACTATCTCCTCAGGGGCATTTATGATCACTCCTTGTTTAGGAGGCAAGAACAGTCCAATCACATAAGACCAGGATTACCGCGGTCTGTTAGCGAGGTTCTAAGAGTTTTTTTTAATTAAAAAAAGAGAAAAAAACAAAATAGGTAAGAACCTGTATGTTAAGTTCCTTAGGTAAGAACCGGTTCTTACCGGCGGTTCTTATGTATTTTTTGTTTTTTTTT
>OVAN01012239.1:157-13923 GCA_900406275.1 Anastatica hierochuntica | reverse complement strand
CAACAAAAGGGACTAAAAACCTCCCAGATCTAAGCGGAAACGCATCAAGATCCATTCCCAATTCATTCATATTCCTTAAGCATGGATCCATCAGGTACGTTTTCGCTCTAATTCTATTAATCAAAGACTGATATGGTTATGGTTTATAAGATTTATGGATTAATAAATCTAACAAAGAAACCATAGAAGTTTGAGTAATCTAAACTTATCACAGATCAATCCATCTTCTGTGTGGCGTCTCTCGATCCCCTCCGTAACCTGATTCCATCATTAACCCCTTTGAATTCTCAAAGAGAGCTGTACAACTAGTTTGAGATTCAACATCCATCAATACTTTGTAAAAACAACATCACCATGTTATTATTCTTTTTGTTTGTCACCCACCATGTTATTATTCAAATAGTGGCATGGCGATTAAAATAGTTTTTAATATTTGACACATTAATGTTAATTTTAGACTATTTAGGAATTATATATATGTTTTAAAATTCAAAATATGCCAATTTCGTTTGTATAAAAAAATTTGCATTTAAAATTTTACTAAAACTATGTATCAAACCAAACAAATTTGAGGTGAGTTGAAATTAGATAAATAATAATAATAAATTAATCTAAGAAACTTGTCATGCACGATGGAGGAGAAAGTTGTGATATCATAAGGTAATTTTGAATTAATTTTCTAATAGAAAAATATATGCATATGTTGAAATAACATTTTTTTATTATCATCCAAAATCACCAATATAAATATCTTCTACATCTTTTAAATTATCCAAAAATAAGCAATCATTTTAAGGTGATAAAAATTTTTCTTTCTAAATTTTCCATCCTTTTCTAAAATTCATAAACACTTTCTCTATCACCTCTAAAATTATTTTTCCTTCGAAGAAAGTGGTATGAAAACTAGAAGATTATTTTGGAAATAAAAAGTATTGATGTTCCCTTTCAAGTCCCTAATGTCGCAAAGAGCAACAATGATAATTAGAGTCTAAGAATGAAGACTATCCTTAGAGCACATGTTGTGTGGGAGATAGTCTAGAAAGGTTTCATGGAACCGGAGAATAAAAGTAATATTTCTCAAACTCAAAATGATGGTTTGAGAGACTCAAGGAAGAGAGAAAAAGCTCTCTATATAATAAACCAAGAATTAAATGAGGATATATTCTGAAAGGTCATGGATGAAACATCGACAAAACAAGCATGGAGAAGCTTTAAACTTCTTACAATGGTTTCAATTAAATTTAAAAGGTACATCTTAGAACTCTACGAGAAGAACTTTAACCATTATATATGAAGGAAGGTGGACTCATTTTCAATTACTTTTCAAGAGTCTAGCAGTTATAAATAACGTAAAAATGGTAAAAAGTTAGATGATGTGAGAATTACAGAGAAAGTTTTTAGTTCGTTTGTTTCAAAGTTCGAACATATTGTTATCATCATAGAGGAGAGAAAATATTTGGAGTTATGAAGATAGAGGAATTTATTCGATCATTACAAGCTTACGAAGAAAAGAAAAAGAAAAAAGACATCATAGCGCAAGTTATCAAGATGAAAATTGCTAGAAAGGAAGAATGTGTCTGAATCCTTTCAAGATATGGTGGCCGTAGTTTCAGAGGACGAGGTCGTGGTTGAAGTCGACTAGGTTGGATGCAATATGAAGACAATGATACTTACAAAAGCAACCACCCACCTAATCTCTACAAGTATAATAAGATATTCTAGAGTTGAATTAAGAAGTAATCACAGTTTGGGGAGTCATCATGGTTTGCATATGGATCCACAATCTGACACCTAAGTATAAATAAAAAGGTGCATTGTATTGGTCAAGAAATCTAAGAAAGATAATAGGAAACGTAGGGGAGAATAGAAACACTACCAATATGATCTCTCTTATAACCAAATCTTTTCTTTTGCAATATCTCTTTCTCTTTTTTAATAAATTTACAAATTGATACTGATTGTATCAACATGATATCAGAGTTAGTGAGATCTAAGGGAGAGAAATGGCACCAAAGAATCTAGATACATTTGATGACAAAGTTGAGACTTTGCAAAAAAAATATGGTGACGGTGCCTGTGTTATTGACGTCCATGGATAAGCTATTTTAGAGGTTGGATAAATCATACGAGCACTATGAGAAGATGGAAGAATGTATGGGGAAGCTAGAGGAATAAAGTTGAGCCTTTGCTTTGGGAAAAACCATTATCAGAAAAGAGCCAAATCCTAAGACAATCTTGAGTTAAGGGGAAGGTTTCAGAGTTACCTAGAGCCCATATCAGATAGATATTCACACAAAACCGAAGAATCAATGATGAGAAATACTATGATGGCTAGAAAATTGGGCAAATAAAAGTTAGCCAACTACCCCTTAACCAAACAACATCGTATAATGACAAGAATAATCGAAACCTTAATTTGCAATTTAGAATTGGTGAGAATATTAATCACCATTTTTACAAACTGATCAAGAATGAATACATGAAGAAGAAAGCTTAGGGATTAAGCTTCAGACGTGATGAACGATATCATTGCAATCCTCGTTCAATTATAAGGAGCTTCAAATGTTCATCGTGCAAGGGGATGGGAATGAGTAGGAGCTTAGTGATGGTGAGAATAAAGAGGAGGCTGAGAAACTACCACAAAACATAGAGTTGACTAAATTGTCCATAAAATGTATGGTGGGATTTTCATTTCCAAAGAATATTAAGATGTTTGCGGATTATCTCAAAGAAGGAAGTGGTGGTCATGATCGATAGTGATGAGTCGCATAATTTCATTTCCAGGGAGATTGTGAAGGAGTTGGAGCTACCAATGGAAGGTACATGAGGAAATGGTGTCATTATGGGAAGAGGCTTGACGACGCAAAGGAAAAGGTTTCATAGGATGGTGGAATTATGCATACAAAATTTGAGTGTCATCACCAATATATTACCATTAGATTTAAGTACTACGAATGTTATTTTGAGGATGCGATGGTTGGAATCCTTGGGAGACATGAGGGTAATTAGAAGGGGCAATGGACGAAATTTAAATGATTTGGAGTGTTTGTATGGAATAAACATGAACCGAATCATCGCAATTGATCAGTATCACTCAACACACTTTGGAAGGCTCTGCAATATGAGGNAAAGGAAAGACAGGAGGGGGGGGGGGGGGGGGGGGGGGGGGGGGGGGGAGGAATTGCTAATGGAAATAAAACCATCGCTTGAGAAATATGATGACGTATTTGAGGAACCAAAAATATTACCTCCTTCAAGAAGCAAAAAACACGTGATTGTACTCAAATCATTTAGATACCAACAAGCTCAAAAGGCAGATAGTGAAAGACATACTACAATTATGATGGTCGCATGGATATTTCAAAGATGTAACGATTCCTTCTCAACCCATGTTTGTTTGGTCAAAATGAGAGATGACAATTGGAGGTTTTGCACAAATTATAGGGCACTCAAAAAAAACACAAGAGTGAAGTTATCCCATCTTGGTGCTAGATGATGTATTCACATTTTATGAGTTTTTGCTTGTGTTTTATTCGAGAAAAAGTGTGCGAGTACTCTAAAGTTTGTTTTAGGGATTCTCACAAAGGATTTTCATGAATCAATTATTGTTACATTGCTAGATTGGAGAATTATCATTAGATCTTCGTTTAGCATTGTTCTAAAGGGTAAAAATAGCATGATCACCTAGAATTTGATGTTAGGTTGTTTGATGCACCGAAAGTGTTTGATTAAATGACTGAAAGAATGTTAAGAGAGCAAATTGTCTTACACCAACGGAAGTTGATGTTTAAGCAATTTGTAAAAAAATCAATCACGTTATAATGCATGTTTAGGATCTTAAATTCAACGAAAATTAGTCTTTAGGATCCTTAAACATAGAAAATTAGTGCTACGAAATTAGGTTAGTTCTAATTTAGTGAATTGAGTTCTAGATGGTTTTTAACCATTTTCCCAAACAAAAAATCTACAATACTGATGAAATAAATTCCCTGAGAACACTCTTAACCTAGCGTTTTTTTCTTGATTATTTACAAACACACTCATCTACTACTTTTTCTTGCTTGATTTTGATTTTTAGCAACTCCACCAACTCTATTTTTTCGCTTTAGCCCGTGTTTGATCTATAGCTTTTCGTGTGATCATATCATTGATCCTTGTGGATTCGATCCCAAACCACTATAACATGCTTAATTGTATGCTTCCAGTGATTTCTCGGGGTGAAAACTTCACCTCTCAAGTTTTTTGGTGCCTTTTTCGGGGACCAATTGGCCACCTTAGAGCTTTGGATCATTGCGTGCCTAAGGCATTTGTTTTTCGTTGTATGATCTCTTCTTCTTTTTTTGTGTGCTTGCAGGTGGATGAAAATGCCTCATACTAGGAGCCAAGAATCGGCTAATCTGTTACAGTTTGAGCAGGAAATTGGTCGCTTAAGAAGGCAACATAAGAGAAAGGATTTACTTGAAGCTACTACTAAATCTGAACAAAATTTTGAGATGGGTGATAACCAGGATAATCTCAGGATTTAGAATGATCAGCCGCTTCAATGTGTCCTTTAGGGACACATTCCGCCTGCTGTGGGTGGAAACAATGCTGCAGTTGTGGGGCACATAGGTTCGAATCCGCCTCAACGGAGGCTGAATTTGGCGCACTATGACACTCCCAAAGTGTTCTATACGGATTGAGGTGGAATCCACCCACCTGCTATCAAAACAAGGGACTTTGAGATCAAAACTGGTCTTATCAATCTGGTGCAGCAAAACAAATTTCATGGGTTAGCCAACAAGAAACCGATGCACCACTTGGATACGTTCGAAGCCATATGCGGCACTATTCAAACCAATAGAGTGTCTCAAAATGCTTTGAAGTGTAGGCTTTTTTGCTTCTCTCTTGTGGATAAAGCTACCAAATGGATGACTTCTCTCGTACCTGAATCTCTTACTACTTGGGAGGAGACTTAGATTGCTCTCCTTGGACATTTCTTAACCAAGGCAAGGTCTATCATCATGAGGAACAAAATTACAAGCATCCGACAGATTACCATTGAGAGCTTCTATGAAGCTTTGGCAAGACTCAGGGAGTACATGATGGATTATCCACATCATGGATACCAACATCAACCTGTTGAACAACTTTTATAATAGAGTGAATGAACGATATTAGAACGCCATAGACACTGCCAGTAATGACGATTTCATGGCCAAGACGGTTAAAGAAGCTTATACTCTAATTGAGAACATGGCTAGCCAAAACAATCATATGTTAGAATATGATTGCGGTAGAAGAAGCTAAACAGTTGATGCTAAGAGGATTGATTGTTTGCAGTCGAAGCTTGATAAGCTGATACAAAGAGAGCATAAGGGAATTCATTACGTTGGTGAACATAATGATGGTTAATTGCTCCAAGAGCAGAAGCTTGGACAGAAGTATCACGAGTATGTTGCTGTGGAGTCTAACAGTGATCAAGTTGATTTGAATTACATTGTAGGACACAGAAACTAGGGGAACAGAGGTTTCAATAAGCAAAACTAGTTCTAGAACAAGCCATTTCAGCAAAATCAGAGTGTATTTAATTTGGGATATCAGAGTAAGAATCAGACTCAAGGGAATAACTTTGGCAATACAAATTTCCAACCGAAGCAACAATATGGTTCATGTAACTACATGAACAACAATCAGTCGGGTACAAGAATCAGAATCAAGGAGCATCATTCTCATCTTCCCATGACAATGAGCTGAAGCAAATGATGAAAAAGCTGCTGAAAAGTCAGACAATGTCGGATGCGGGCATAAATAAGAAGGTTGATAGCATGTATGGTGAACTTAACAGGGAATTTCGAAGCATTGAGCATGCATATGAAATTTCTTGAAACCTAGGTTGCTCATACTTTTTCTTGGAACAGAGCACCACCGGGTACGTTACCAGGTAAACCAGAGAAGAATCCCAAGGAGTATTGCAATGCTATTTCCTTTTGAAGTGGAAAGAAGTTCACGTTTCCATAGATACAGGGATTGACCGATCCCAGGCGGGGTTCGACCGATCCTTGCCAAAATCCACATGAGGCACTTTTAGGTAGAAAGACAAGGATCGGGCGAACCATGCCCCTAGATCGACCGATCCTTGTCATGACGGAAATGGGATCAACTTTTTCTGATGAATCAAAGACTCCAGAGGCTGAGGATGAGTATGCACCACCCCCTTATGTTCCCAAATCTCTGTACCCTTCGAGACCCCGTCAAAAAGTCAATAAGCGTGCATACGAAAAGCTAAAGAATCTTGTGGGACAATTACACGTTCGGTTGCCTTTCGTCGAGATACTTAAGATGGTACCATCTCTTAAGAGGTACATGAAAGAGATTCTCTCATACAAGAGTGAATTTAGAACAGGGGGTCTCGATGCTTACTGCGGAGTGTAGTTCAGTTCTTTAGAATATCGCACTTAAGAAGTGTGAGGATCCTGACCTTTCGTGTTGTCGTGTAGGATTGGATCTCTTACCTTTGGAGAGATGTCTTTGCAATTTGGGGTTAGGTGTTAGCGTTATGCCTTGGTTTGTGTCTCAGAGGCAGAATTTGATCAACTTGATGTGGGATCAAGTTTTACCCCAGTTAAAACTTAGCTGCAAGTGTACAATATCCACGGTAATACTTAAGGATCAAATCCACAGGGAGTAGCAATCACACTTAGAACCTATATGATTTTGGACTAAGCTAAGAACAAAATATGCAAGGTGTTGTCACTTTTTTTAATTGTTTTATGGATGCAAATGAACATACTCTATATGCTAATGTACAAAGGATAGATCAATGAAAAGATATGCATCAAACAACAGAAAGTTAAAGAAAACAAGCAGGAGTTAAAAAAAACTAGGGGCATAAGGTTTCGGTCTAGAATACAAACTCTAAGGTAAATCCTCTCCACTTTCGAGTTTCGGGATTCTATGCTTAATATCAAAAGGACCTAGACTTTCGAATGGCTTCAAAAAAAATAAACACACAAAAAAACGATCAAGACTGATTGTTCACGATTCTAAAGTCGATATTCTTTCGAAGCCTACTAAGAAAGGCTCTCCAAATACTAGATTCAGCGGTAAGAAAAGCTTTTGGAACGGATACCGCTATAGATCTATTCTCGTACCAGCTTTCATAGGAGAATAGAATTAGCGAATGAGTAAAGATGATAACGTTATTGATAAAACCTAATCTACTAGTAATCTTATTCAAGTAAACTCATTGACTCCTTGTAATCTACTGTCCAACATACAAACTAATAGATTAAGAACATGTAAAAACGAAATCAATCATGGAAGTTGTGGCGCGATTATTTGTACAAACAAAATCACAACGAAGCTTTAATATTTATAAAATCCCGTTTCCTAATAATCACACAATACGCAAGTTCACGAATATGCTATTGTAGTATTTTGGGGTCAAACCACAAGGAGCACGTCAAGCTAAAAAATTATAAACTTTGAGAATATACAATTCCTCCTAATCTAAGCAAATCGAGAAGGGGTTGGTTTCCTAATGATCTACTAAGCAAGGCAAAAGAAAAGCAATAACATAAACAAGATAGATAAAACAAGCAAGAATGTATATTAAGCAAAAGAAACAAACATTACCTTAAATAGCAAAACTAGATTTCAAGTATAAACGATGGATCAAGGGTGAGTGTACTCGAAGAGACTAGTAAGATGGTAATAGTGATGTTAGATCAATCTATTAAGAACAAAATTCTATGACCAAAGACATCTAGAGCTTACTCCACTCTCATGGTAGCAAACCATTTCCCATATGATTCAATCACTCAACTCTCGCTTATTTCAATAGAAAATCGATAGGGATCATTAAGAATAAGTCCATATAGTCACTAAACTCCCTAACAATCAATTCTCATTGGTTAAGCTAAGTTTACATTAATTAGGTTCTCCTAGGCATTTCAAAGAATACCTCTCGGGCGTGAAATACATACATGTCAAGATTCATTCAAATCAAGCATTAAGGCCTCCTAATCCATTAGAAACTAAATATAAACTACCCCTAACACCATCATTACAATCCTATCTAGCCAAATCTCAAACACCCAAGATCCATCTAAAGAACCTACTCACAAATCATAGAAGAGAAGAGAGTAGAAGAAATAGAAAGCATAATCATAGATAAAGTTGGGTTTTTGATACAAGATACAAATATCAAAAGAGAGACTCTTGATCTTTAAGATCAAGAGAATAAACTTGAAATATCCAAGTAAGTTGTGAGAAGAGGGGAAGAGAGGGTTCCCTAGAAGCAATAAAACTCGTCAAAGTGAGCTGATGTTGCTCAAAAGTGAGCTACTATCGACCTTGAGGTCGATGACAACTCACCTTGGGCAGCAGAGCCTCAACTTAGGTTGTTATCGACCTAACGTGAGCTCCTATCAACCTTGAGGTCGACAACTACTCACTTTGGACAGCAACATATTCTTGCATTTTCAATTGCCGTTAAAAAGACGTATTATTTGAATATACTTCCTCCTTGCAAGGCCTACCATATGTTGATTCCAAATGATTCTTATTTTCTTGGTTTCTTTTCATAAATCTTTGAATCAACATCCAAGCTTCATGGCTCCACACACATCTTTGGCTCCATTTTGATCCTTCTTCATTCCCTTTTGCTTCTTTTGATTCAACTTCATTCACTTTTGCTTCTAGCCTTTGATTCCTTTGTTTCCTCATCATCTTAGCCTCTAGAATCCATCATCCCAAGCTCCCAAATCGATCACTGAAGATTGTCCTACAAATGCAAAAGAATGCAATGCAAAGACGAAAATTCTAAACTAGATTCAACTTATACACAAGATAGATTTTAACACTTAAATGCAATATTTACATCCTAAATGCAACGAAAAATATGATGAAATGAGCTTTGAAATGCATGAAAACCTATGCACATCAATTCTCCCCAACTTTTCCTTTGCTTGTCCTCAAGCAAACAACAAAGATCAAATCCGGAAGCGAGGTCTGAAAACGAGAATTCAAGACAAAGTATGTCTAGAAATGCTTTCAATCCAATGTCCTAAAGAGTAGTGTCATAAGGCACAAATCATGAATACTCAATGTAGTTTGCCATGCTTGTCACAAGAACCAACTCTAGGAAACTAAGTTAGACATCCATATACCATCTTATCCACCGATCCCTTAACATTCACTTAAGCTTATGACATGCGGTCTTTACCTATGGACAAGAAGTCTCAATCCATTCGGCTTGGAAACAAAAATGGATGAACATTCATAGAAGTGTTAGAGAAGGTTTCACTCAATTTTTGATGGTGGTTTTCTCTGAAAAGCAAGTATGCAAGACATGTGGCAAAATCATGGTAGTAGCCGAACAACTTATGCATATAAAGCTATTGCTTCCACTAGGTTACGAATCCTGATTTCCATAATTTTATACACTACTTGGATGTGTTTCCCTTCTTAAAGCTTTAGATATAAAACCTCTTTTGTTCTTTCTTAGCATGATTTATCGATTTTCCCAATGAGTTCAACAACTTTCTCTTTCATTTCCCAATAAACACTTAGAAATTCTTCTTTTCTTTCACTTAAGCTCTTTATCTTCTAGCATCTCTCTCATATATTCCTTTTTCCTTTAGAGCCACTATCACTAAATCAATCCCCTTGGTTTATATTTCCTTTGAATCCTCATTAGTTACTCTCTTCTCTATCTAACTTTTGAAACTTATTCTAGCACTAGGCATGTTTTAGATTCTCTCAAACTTCACTTCTTACACAACCTTTTTCTTTTTTATAACCATCCTTGCATCATTTCCCATTTAAGAACAATTTTCTAAAGTCTTTAACACTAGATATACCAAGAATATATCCCAAACCCACGTATGAATTGAAAGACCCCTTCCTAAAATCTAGTTAACCTTCAAATGAGGCTAACTCTAAGAAACCACTAGACTTAGCCGTTCAACTTCATTTTACCTGAGTTTTTGCCCATGTGTGCATTTTCCAAAAGAGACCTCACACACTACAAGAAAACAAATGATTTGCCACCAAAAAATAGTCACAAAATAGTTGCAGAAGGCCATTAACGACTATTTTGCGACTATAATATATAGTTACGAAAAATTGGTCGCTAAATTATTTAATGGCAAAATAGTCGCAAATTTGCGACTATATTACGACTCCCTTTGGTAGTCGTATATTAGCGACAATGTAACGACTCTTTATGGTAGTAGTAATATAACGACATTTTAGATATAAAATTAGTTAGACTTAAATTAGCAACTAATTTGTGACTCTGAATATTTTTTTTAAAAAAATAGAAATTCATTATTTTGTTTCAATAATTTAAAAAAATGATTAAAAATGAATATTTTCTTTATTACAATATTGAATAACCCAACCAAATTATATTTTTTTTGAGAATTTTAAAAAAAAATTACAAATACATATATGAAATAAAATACAACACAAAAATAAAAAAAAACAAATAGAAAACTTTTTTTAAAAAAATCTCTTCGGACAGAGAACCACCACCACCGCAAAAGCACCACCACCACCGCCAAAGCACCACCACCATCTCAAAGCACCACCACCGCCAAAGCTTTTCGTATATTGGTGTTTTGGCTCAATAGAGCACAACCACCACCGTCTGTTTCGTCGGTTTTGTCGTAGATCTAGTCACTGCGATGGTGGTTTCATCGTAGATCTAGTTACTGCGACTGTGGTTTCCGCCGCCTTAACCTCCACGACTACTAGCTCTTCGGTTTGATCTGATTCAGCTCTGTAACTCCATAAAGCTTCACAGTTTCTTCCTTTACAGAAAAAACAAACTTGTCCTAAAAATTGATCGATGTGGATCACCTCCTTCTTCTTATCAACGGCAGCTGTCTCCTCCTCCACGGTCCACCTTGGAATCTGAGAGAATGAAGAAGAAAATTGCTCCATGAATCAGCTTTGCTTTTTGGAGTCTCCATGGAACCTGAGAGAATCCGAGAAAGAGAGAAGATGAGATTTCGTTATTTAAATGAAGAACTATGAAGTTTGAATATTAGGGGGAGAGAGAAAGAAAGAAACAAAGAGAGAAAGAAAGGGAGTCGATTCCTACTTTAATCAAAGAGAGAAGAAGAGAAATAGAATGGAGAAATTTGATCCATTGGATTAAATTCTATCAACGGTTCATATAAAACCAAGCTCAATTTCCACCTTCACTTATTAGCCAATGACAAACTTTCATATTTTTGGTAAAAATATGTTTTAAAATTAGTTGCAAAGTAGTCACAAAGTGCGACTATTTTGTAACTAAAATTATAAGTCATATTAAACTTCCATAAAATCAAAAATATAGTTAAAAAATAGTCGCAAATTTGCGACTACTTTTTGACTAACAAAATAATTTGTATTAAAATCTCAATCTTTAAACCCTATAATTACAAGATGTTGTATATATGAAATTACATTTCACTGACCTTTATATTTAAGACTTGTAATTCACTTAAAAATAATAATTACAATAATTTATTTTATTTTGTTTGCAAGATGTTTTTCTAAAGCATTAGAAAATATTAACCTAAAACATAAACAAACACTTAAGATATTATGTAGTATGTAGCAAAAAAAAATTTTCTTCACTTATAATATAAAATATTTATAGATGGATTGTTTTATTGGTAAGAATATATAGAAAAGTCAATCATTTTACAATAATATAATTATATCATATACAATTTGAAGAAATACATTGAAATAGTTGCTATATAGTAGCAAAAATGTTACAGATTAAAAACATAGTCGCAAATTAGTAGCAAATTTAAGACTATTTTATGATTAAATCAAAAAATATGAGAAAAATCAATCGCTAAACCCTATAATGAAAAAGTAGTATAGAAATAGTTGGAAATTTGTTGATAATTTAAGAATATTTTGTGACTAAATTTACAATTTTGGAAAAAACAAATCCCTAAACCCTATATTTATAATATGGTATGACTAAATCCCTAAATCCCTAATATAGTCTCAAAATCGTTGGAAATATAAGACTATTTTGTGACTAAGTCATAATTTTGGAAAACATGAATCCCTAAACCCTGTAGTTTAATAATAGTATGAAAATAGTTTCAAATTGGTCGGAAATGTAAGACTAATTTATATAGTCTCCATGTAGTCGTTAATTTACTACTATTTTGCCACTATTTTTTTAGTCTTAAATTTGCGACTAAGTAGCGTCTATAATTATTGTAGTCAGTAATTTGTCACAAGTTGGTAGTAAATTAGTCGCAACTTTTTGTGACTAAATTTTTAGTCACAAAATGTAGTCTCAAATTTACAGTTTTCTTGTAGTGACATTCAAACAATTAGGAGGGTCTAAAGGAAAGGTTTTGGGTTTTCAAGATGGGGTAACTATTCTTAATATGAGAGTAGCCACTTGAGTTAAGAAGAGTTGTATAATAAGGTTAAAATATAACTCAAGTGTTTAGTGTTTTACCATGGAAGAGTACTTCAAGACCATAAGCAAGAAAAACTAAATTAGTTATACTTAAATGGAATTGACTTCAACTCTAATATGCTTGAATTTTCACAAAGAACTTCGAGAGAGGCCAATTCAAAGCATGAATATTCCAAATTTCTAGATGGTTCAAGCATTATATTACTACTAATGAGGGTATTGAATTGTAACTAAATCTACTTACAAAGCGTGGTTCTTTATGCATAATTCAACCTAAATGCATCTAACCACCTAAAATATTCATATGAATGCATTTATATGAATTTCAAAAATCAATGAAAATTTTCAAAACAAATTTTTTTGTTTTGCACAAAATTTAGCTATGTACAATGCATATTCACAATGCATGACTCAATGTTGAAAAAGTAAAAAAAAAACAAATAAAAATGCTCATTAGTACTAAGCTCCTCCACTGGACTTAAATTTCACCGTCTCAGTGAATTCAAAACCTTGAGAATGACTTTGAAAAACAAGTAAAAAACCAAACATTGGGATGAAATATACGATGATATAGAGAATGGATTGTAGGAGTACCTTTTTAACACTCATATACATGAGTATTGAGTGGATGAAGCGATTAGGACCTTGGTAAAAACTCCGAATCGAGTCGAGGAAGTCCCCACGACAATTGCTCGACCCGCGTGCATTTTTCTTATGGCGTGGTCTCTTCAAAACCCACAAATCCGCCAACGAAGCTTTCTTTTGGCGCGCGGAGTCCTAGAAGCTCTTCATTTCAGCGGTGACGGTCGAATACCGCACGAAGTCCACCTCCGGCACAGGATCGGCTTCCGAAAGCTTCACGCTCTCGGGAGAGAAGATCTACGGTAAGGCATTCTCAGAAACTTGAGCCATTTGAGTAAAAAGAGAGGGAAATGGAAAGGAAAGAAAATTTTCAAACTTGTGAAGTTTTTCTTCGAATGAGCAAGTGAAGATTGTAGAAGCAAACTTCACCTATTTATAGGAAAAGAGAGTCACTATTCATCCTTGAATTTTTTAGCCATCGATCTCGTCAAACCTCCTGAACACACTTTCAAGTTCGCAAGAACAACATTGCGGTTCTCGAAAACTGGGGGGCTAACTGTTGGGGTCAAAAACTGTCCCGACGAATGCCTGAAAAGGACTACGGGAACGATGCTTCCTCTTTTGGACACAAGAATCACAAAGAAATTCCCGAGCTCCGAGATTCTCTTCATTTACGCTATCTCTTCTCGACAAGGTTTCGAAGCTTCGCATATAGTCGATCATGGTCAATCTCCACAACAATTCTATCCGTCCG
>OVAN01012238.1:207-13923 GCA_900406275.1 Anastatica hierochuntica | reverse complement strand
GTGGTGATGACATGTGGCAAACTTACTTCTTAATTAATGTATAGGGGATTTATTTTTTACGACTAAACTTTCATTGATTAATACCAAAGATACAATGTTAAGACATACAAGATTACAAAACATAAATTATTACACAAGCAGTTATATGCGCCATATGCTGAAAACGGTGAAAAGAAATATGTTTCACAATGCATACTAGTCGAGTACGCCTTACTCGCTAACGGAATCATATATCCGTAATATTCCTCCAACCATTTTGCTCCAATACGATACTGCCTTTCTTTATTTGTAGGCGTTTTCTTGACCGTACTAGGAAAATCCATTACGCCTGGGACTAATCTTGGAAGTGCGACCTTCTGATACCAATTAGTCCGTATCAGTGTATTCAAAAATAATTTAGCCTTTAACACTCTTCTGATATAACTCCAATGATGTTTAACTACAGCACATATCTTAACCATCGCGAAAATCTTGATTTGAATCCAACTCCATATAGTTGCATATGATTCTTCTTTGTTAAATACTAAAGATGTTTGCCTTAGATCGTAGCTTGCCACCAACTTCTTTTGACTGTGATTTCTCCAATAATTTGAGCCATTTCTTTTCGAGCTCAAAAAGTTCTTGATCTCATTAGAAATTTGAGGCTTAGAAGCCGTACCAAACCTCATAAACCTCATATACTTGTAATGATCAAGATTAACAATAGTCGTTTACCTCGTAATAACCATAAACATATTACGACCACCGCTATTGAATCCAAAACCCGTGACACCTTTGTTCATCAAATATGGTTCACCCAAGAATACTTTTCTCCCTAACAAATATATGACAAGCACGACTCCAAAACCTTCAATATCCGAAAGAGAACTCTTACGGTGAATAAAGATTATGGCAATAACTTCTTCTATGTCAAGTAAAAGGGCGCTTTGAAACGGTGCCACCATTCTGACGAGTCCGTGAATCCATAGTGTCCACGGCGGTTTCCAAAATCTGATTTCGGTTGTAGAGGGTTGGTATCCTCTACTAAAAACACCACGACATATTTTACACCACAGACAGACGCCGATGAAAAGAACCAGCGGGTTTCGCGATTCAATTGCCGAAAAACACCGTCGAATTCATGATTTGACGGACAAACACCTACACCCACCAAACACGGAGCAAGTGTCGGACAATCACATCCCTGAAAGGGAAGAAACACAATGCTGTAAACAGCGAGGAGCAACGCCGATAATCGAGAAACCAAACTCAGACTATATACCATCACCGGAATCAATATTAGCCATAGATTTCCTCGGATAATCGGAAAAGACAAACAATAATCTCTAAAGATCTATGTACATAGAATCAACACAACCATCGATGGTGTATTATTGAGATGTATTAATGGAAACTAAGCAGTAAAAGAGAGAAACCGAAGGCCGTAGCCGCCGGTGGTGATGAAGAGAAGTAAACTGTTTTTTTTTTTATCAATCGCTTACTCTAGAGGCGTCTCTAAATATTGAGGCTCTATTTATTTTCTTAAATATAAATTTATTTAAAATATTTTAAAAAAGACTACAAAATTTAAATAAAAAAATATTATTGATAAAATGTGCTATTACACACATAAAACAAAAAAACAAACGGATCAAAATTTTAGTAGGGGCTAATCCAAACCTCTCCATGTGTCCACATCAACATTTTGGAAATTCTATTCTTAAGCCATGTCAGCATGAATCACCATTATATCCATCATCAAACCACCACGACGGTTCAACTTCCCAACTCCTCATGCCTCCTAAAATTTTAAGAGTTATACTTCCCATCTTATAAACCAAATTCGTTGATTGGTTTATCAAACAGGCTAAGACTTTAAGCTCCCTCCATTGGATCCTTCCGATAAAATCCATCATGCCGCCGCAAAAACTAAACCTAGAAGAAATGTCAAACCCCAAATTTCTCCGCGGCCACAACAACAGCAACATCTCCAGTTCAGTGATTCATGGTTCGACAGATCAAAGCGTCCAATTAACAACAATGATGAGTTGAACGTCGGTGCTGCTGAAAATGAATTATCTCTCAGCAAATCCGTTGAAGCACTATGACCTTCGCTGGTAATTTTATCTGAAAGCTCGGACCTTTCTTTCCTTCCTACAAATAGACTTTTTTTTGGGTGAATTGATTTCCATGGAAGCCTCTTGTGTCTTCGTGGTCTTTTTATGGTTGGCGCTCGGGAAGACGCAAGTTTGAAGAATGTATTGATGATTCATTGAAATTTTAGGCGATCGGAGCTTAGAGCTTTTCTTGTGAAGAAATGTTTTATCTGGTTAATATTTTGAGTTCGGACTCTCTTATCAGTTCAAATTTTGACCCACAATCATGTGGATGAGTATGCATATCAATTTATCCGATACTTATTTTAATCTCTGTTTTTTTTAGTAAAGTTGGTATGTAGAGAGCGTACAAAATTCCTGAGACTGGTGAAGAAAGAGTTACAGTGTCCACAAAAGCATAAGTGCCAACGGACAGCTTGACGCCTTGACCCGAAGAAAATCCTTGAGCGAGACATCTTTCAAAACATCATATTGTTTCTCTTCTCTTTGAATAATTGCAGGTAACTTGAGTTTTACTCTTTGCTATTTAGTTTCTCATTGTGTCTAATCACTGATAGCATGGTGATTTTCTTAATTATGATTTGGCCAATACCGTTGTGATCCATCAGATATACTTTTATAAGAAGCTGAGATCGAATAAAATTGTTGTTTCTTAGTTCCTTTTCTCTTAACAACACAACAACCATTTGCGAATCCAGATAAGAGACTCATTATAATGTCCCTTAAATACATTTCATGAGACATGCGATAATGAAATAATTTAGGAAAATACCACTCAGTAATTATATTTGATTGGTGGCACATATTAATAGCAGTTTAATCTAGAAAAAACTGTAGACAATATTGAAATAGTTCACAAAAAATTAGAAAAAATGCAATCATGGGAAGTGTTATCATTTCTAGAATGTTTATTTTGGTGTATAAGTTGTGGTATTGTTTGATTAATAGTGTCATTGTATTCTGTTTTTCCAGATAGAGTTCTACAACACAATGGTCGAGAGTGAAAATGTAGATGGTGAAAGAAAATGCAGTTAAGGCATACAAAGCAGCCAGAGAAGATAGTACCCAAGCTGATGAAGTTGTGAAGCACCTGAAGTCTCTTTTGCTCTAATGGAAAAGGTAAAATGAAAAAATGTTCTTAAAGAATTAAGTCCCGCGTGACTTGCATCTGAGCTAATTCTTCAGATATACCTTTTAGATTGATGGTCTGATACAAAACCTCAAGAAGGAGATTGATGATGTGGATATTAAAATTGGCAAAGGCCGACAACTTCTTGACAGGTATATAGACGTTATATTGCTCGCATCTTACTTCCCCTCCAACTGTTCTATTTCTGAGACTGAGAATGTAAGTACTAAAGTCGCCATTTATGAATGAGCACAAGGATTGAGATGGAAAGGTCACACCTGAAAAAGTTGCAGCTGCTGGATGTATCTGAAGGCCACACTTGCTGGGGAAGGACTTCAACAATTAATCAATAGTCTCTCTAAAGATAAAGGTAAAGATTGGGGCGAGCCTCCCTTGATTGAGCTCTTACCTCTATGAAGTTAATCTTGATGTAAGGTAGAAGAATAAAGACTAATTAGATTAGCCATCCTAAAATGTGTAACATGTAAAGTGCAATACTACACACACAATATGTATAAATTAGCTATAGTATTCTTCCTTGGAAGTTATCACAGAGGTGAAGCAGAGAGGAGAAACTCAAGCTACTACACGAACAAAATGTTTAAATTTGGTGTAGTATTCCTCCTTGGTTTCTTTTTTGTTTTGTTTTTTTTTATCTAAACTAGGTTTATTATCCGCACTACGTTGCAGATTTTTTTTTATCAACGTATCGGTTTTTTTATATTATATTTTCTAATTTTTTCATGTAATATCATTTTTTATATAAAAAAGTAAATATTTCAATTCACATTTTTTATTAGAGTTAAAAATAATAAAAAGTAAATATTTATTTTATATAGAATATAAAAATATTCCATTGTTCTTTTAATATACAAGTATATAAATAATAAAAGTAATATTTTTACAAAAAGATAAATTAATAGGAAGCTAAATTTCATAAAGAAATAGTAAAATATAAAAAATTTTAAAATAACTAATTTTTGTAAACAAAAACTCTTAAAAATTTGCACTCATAACATAAAATATTATAAACTTCGAAACTTTGAAATTTGTTCTAGCATTCGATAATAACAAAAATAATATTCAGAAGATTCTTTTGCAAATTTAGTTAACTACAAAAATCATTTTAAATTGTTAGTGCATAACCATTTTCCTAAATATGGCCAAAGTCGTAGATGTTTTCCTCAAGCTTTCCGCTTCATTTGAATTCATAGTTTAATAGGTCAAGTAAATTTGCTAACGTTAAATATGTCAAAACATCTTTATTAAACAAGATAATGATACTTGAACTAACCTAGCATCACATTATCATTTAATAATAT
This sequence comes from Anastatica hierochuntica, assembly GCA_900406275.1. Taxonomy (NCBI): domain Eukaryota; kingdom Viridiplantae; phylum Streptophyta; class Magnoliopsida; order Brassicales; family Brassicaceae; genus Anastatica; species Anastatica hierochuntica. Next base: position 9,376 of record OVAN01012238.1, on the reverse strand, counting down.
GAACATTTAATTTTTCATGGAAAATCTTCTTCAAACAAAAAAAGAGTTCAACTAAAATTTTTATATTTAAAATTTCTAAAAATAATTTTAAAAGTTTAAACCAAAATATTAGCATGAAAAGTCAAACTTATTCTTTTCAAAAATATTAATTTGTTAATCAAAATCTTAAATATAATAATTTGGTGGATGTAGCTAGAATATAAGAACATTTTCATGTTGGAATTTTGGCTTTTATTCACTTGAGTCATTTGTTAAATTGAGCTTGCCATCTAATTTAATGTGTTTTAGCAAGATTCATAATTATATTAACTGAGATTAATAAAAATGTTAGACTAAAGACTCAAATAATGAAATTTGAGAAAAACCAAAACTCATTCAAAATAACTAAAGAAACATGTTTCTTTAAAATATGTATTAATCCATTCAAAATTATTAAATTAAAATTTAGTAGGGATCTTCGTATCACACTACTGTTTTCTCAAATTGTTTTCTTACGTAACCAACTAAAATTTATTAAATTATATTGTTTATATACTTACATATAAACAATGAATAACATCTAAAAGATATTTTAACACGGTTCTTAGGACATAATGTATATTCTATGTAATATCAAAAGCATTATGAATAAAAAAAAGTAATGTCATAAAATATTAGAAGAATGAGAGGTGAAACGATGATGAAGATAAGACATAATTAAAAACTTATTGAAAATACTTTTTAATAGAAATTAGAATACAAAAGATTTAGAAAATTGTTGATATTTTGAAAATCGTATATTTATCTAATTGATTTTATTTTGTCATAGCTAATATAAAGTAAAAAGAGAGGTGAAAAGACATGAGATATATGTATACTTAAGTATAATTCTTTTAAAGTTATGATGGGTATTAATGTTTTATTTTGATTGGTCTATCATTTTTAATTTTATGATGATGTGTCAATTTCTCATGACACAAAAAAAACTTATGTGTCAACACAAGAAAAAACATTTGTGTTATTATAGTATTCTTGGTGTCTCTTTTGGTTTTGGTTTTTTATCTATTAATTTACTTCCAATAGTTGAGGCAACAAACATTATGTTTTAAAAGCTTACTAACGTTTTGTATTATCAAAATTAAATTAACACTTTAAAACATAAATAGTTGCTTTCAGAATAATGAAATAACTACAATAGTTTTGGAAAATATTATTCAGTAAAAGTCATTTTGTAATTAGTAGAATATATGAAAGAATTGATAGTAATTATAAAATTTATGGTTTAACCGTGTAAAATGGATAATTTAACTTCAAAGCATTTTACGTAAGTGTGATATCATGTTACGATAAAACATACAATGATCTTCTATATTTTTCAGTAGATATAATTTCGCTTTGTGACTCTAATAAATGAATTCCAAAATTTTCCCTTAATACTATCCTTTGTGACCATAATAAACGAATTCCAAATATTTCCTTTTATACTAAGTACATTTTAATGCTTAAATATAAAATTTAAAACTTCTATTAAAATTTATGATCAACATTGGATCCAAATTTTAATGCTTAAATATCAAACTTAAACTTCTATTAAAATTTATAATCAATAGAATATTCCCTCCTTTTCATAAAGATAGATGTTTAGGGGAAAAGTTTTTTTAACAGAGATAGAATTTTTAGGATTTCTATAGATTTTTATTAATTAATTATAATAAATTGTTAAATTAAATAAATTTTGATTGAAACTTTTGGTTTAATGTTACAGAAAATAATTTTTTTTACAAAAATAAGTATTTATTTTTATACATTAACTATTTTTTAATATGTGCGGAAATTATAAAACATCCATATTTCTCTATTTCTGAACTTTGTGCTACTTCTACGCTCGCGAGAAGACAACATCTAATTATTGTTAAATATAATTGTAAATTAGTATTTAGTAGATAAAAAAATTATAATGGATGTTAATAATATCATAAATTCTGCATATTCAACGTTACATAGAAATTAAAATAAACAATTTGAATCGGTCAATGATAAACATGCGAATAGATTAGCGTGCATATATATATATATATATATATATTAAGTATGTTTTCTCAAAATATAAATCACTGAATTAAATAAACTTTTTGGAAAAAAGATATAACATAGAAATATAAACTAGAGTTGAATCCGCGCACAACGTGAATAATTGTTTTATTATACACATGTTTAGTTGTATATTATTTGGTATACTATTTTCTACATATAGCTATTAGTTTCAAATTTTTTATTTTGCAAATGTTCATATATGATAAAATTATATTAATTAATTTGGGTAGCTTTAAACAGAAGTTATATTGTATTGTTAACTAAATAATAATGAATGTTATAATTATTTCTAATGAGTTGTGAATACTTCCAAATTTAAATGATAAATTTTTAAAGTAGATGAAAATTAAGACTCTATTTTAATAGAATAGATATATTTGGTTTAAGAATATATATTTCAATTTTGAAAATTGAAAAAAGGAATATTCTAATCTACTATAATAGTGTTTTATTACATGGAAAAATTTAAAACGTAAGTCTTTGTCATCTTTCTCATTAAACATTCTCTTAATTGTCAGTTCATTTCCCTCTCTAATCGTGATGAGGAGATTGTTTGTCTCCCTCCTTTTTCAGTTTTGCTTGCAAATCTATTTAATTGACCAAGAAAACAACCAGATCTTGAAATATATTCGGCCGACGAAATTTGGAAACGCTAATAGTGAGAGGTTCGCTGGAACCGCTAAACGTTGCGGACCTTGCGGTACACACCGAATAAGGATGACAGAGGAGAGAGATCAAAATGACTGAGATCTGTAAAAGTGAGCATGAAGAGTTGCAGATCAAACATAGCTCGGGTCTTCAAGCCACACACTTAATTTTTCTTCCTATGCCTTTCTACTATCTTTGGGGGAAAAAGGTAAAATATTGTTGATCTACAAATGTAAGTTTCATTTCTACGTTCTTACTATTGATGAATTGAAAATCACAAAGTAATCAGTAACTATATCTCTCTCGGAGAACTTATCTTTTTCTCTTTTGATTTTGTTCATGATTTTTTTCACTTATTTGTTCTCTGAGAGTAAGTATAGTCTATTTATTAGTTGTTTATACAATTTTCACTACCATCTCTCTTAGAGAGCTAATCCTTTTTAATTTGATCATCTCTCTTAGAGTGGAGATCTAGGGTTTGAACACACATACATAAATCCTATTCTCTTTTTGTTTTTACTTTGTCTGTTTCAAATTATCTTTACTTTTGTACTTTCGAAGTAGTAGAATTTTACCAAATCTTGAAGTTTAATACGATAGACTAAATGCAGAAAAAAATATGATAGACTAAGTTTTTTTGAGCATGTGTCTGCATTGTCTTTTTGCATAAACACGATTACTGTTCACTCTTTCAATTAGTGCTATCTACTAATCATTGATTTGGCCTTTTTTCGCATGTACTACTACATATGGTTTGCCCTTGGCTCTTCTTCAATCAACAATATACTAGGGTAAGGACAATATCTTAATGGATCTGATGCTGAATAGTGTAGATATTTATAGACAATTGGTCTTACATTTTTGGAATGAATCAGGTGGATATGAAAAAGAAGACAAAGCAGCTCGAGCTTACGACTTAGCAGCTCTTAAATACTGGAATGCTACTGCTACCACCAATTTTCCTGTAAACACTTCTCTTTCTGTTCTATATGCTCTCACTTTTTATGTCTCTTAGTCACCCTTTATTAATCCGTTCTTATGATTTTAGGTCACAAATTAATCTAAAGAATTAATGGAAATGAACCACATGACCAAACAAGAGTTCATAGATTCTCTCGGGACGTAAGGCCAAAAGCAAGATTTAAAAAAAAAATCTATTTGGTGTTTTACATATATTACTTTGATAGTAACTGAAGGTTAAAACCGATATAATATAGGAAGAGTCGTGGTTTCTCTAGAGGAGCTTCGATATACAGAGTTCGCGGTTTCAGCAGTGATCACTGTTAACAGTTTGTTCTTGAGTACTCTCCCCTGGCAGCCTCACTTCTTTGCTCTTTGGTAATCTTTAAAGTCTACTTCTTTTCTGAAAGTCTTGTGTCTACAATGTTGTCAACGTATATTACTAACTTTTAATCATTGTTTTTCTTTTGATTCTCCCTCTTAGATGCGCCTGAACTTTCTCTTAAATCACAGAAGATCAATAATTCTTTTTATTTACGAGTTTAGCTACCATGTACTTTCTCTTCATTTGTTATCAGGAGTTAGATAGTAGTTTCATTAGCTTTTGGCTATGTCTTATTTGCCATGTCACTTACACTAATTATCAGTTTCAAATAGGGTAGTTTATGTACATTTATCGGATTTTAGTTGTATTTGTGAAATTGTTTTAGCTTATTAATGGTTTGCGCTAAGGTAATGGTGTTTGGTTGTTTGTTTTTTTTAATAGAAAACGAGGAAGATGGACATTGTTCATAAGATCCCAAATAAAAGAAGCAGCTGGTTTTTCTCCTTACGAAAATGTAACCACCAAACTTCTTAAGGGCGTAAAACACAAGAGAGCTCTTAAGGTTGCCAAGAGAAAGTTGGGTACCTACAAGATAGCTAAGACGAAGAGAGAAGAGATGTATGGCATAATCATCAAATCTTTAATTAGATCAATGATGAAGAAAAAAAGAGGACAAATTAGTTGGCCTTTCTTCTTTGTTTTGCTTGGCTTCTTTTCTATGTGATTCCTGAAACTTTCAAAGAAGAAAGAACAACAAAGACGACCCAAAGCATCATGAAATAAGCAGAAGTAAGCCAAGCCCTTAGCGGTAGACCTCCAAGATCAGCTCCTATAATCAACCGTCTTAACACAAGCACCAATATCCCACTGATGCCGCAAAGAATATCAGCAGTGTAAAGCTGATAAGTGTCCTAATAATGGCAGATGCATTGGGATCTATTAGGTCGAGGAAAGAAAAATAACAACAATGCATTGTCTCAAGAAGTATTAGAGACCTCTATGTTCAATCTTGAGGAGAGCGAGACAGTGACACATAACTTCTCTGAGGTTAATCCGTTGGGGTAAGAGTAATGTATCATAAGTTTATAAAGGTATCCTTACATGTTAAATCCAAATATTTATGTTTTTAAGTCTCAAGCGTATTTTCCATGGCTTTAACTTAGCTTTTCTGATTTAGTGCTTCCTTGCTCTCTTTTCAAGTCATCTGATTTAGTGTTTAGCGAATCAGAGATTTGATTGGGGCTCTTAAACCAAAATGCAGATTTTATCAAGCAAAAAAGAAGAAAAGAGTCGAGAGAAGAATCATAGACTTATCAAAGATGAAGAAAGCTTAGAACTTTCATAACATAAAGTGGTAACAAGCAATGGATTTAGCTAAGTTACAGCTCACAGGAGAGCTTAACAAAAATGAAAAAGGAAAAGTAAATTCAGTTTTAAGAGTATGAGAGACGAAAAGTCATTGTCAACCATCTGCAGGCAAGCATTTTTGCTTCTCATTTCGTGATTGATCCAGAAAATGCTACTTTCCAAACAGACATATCGTAATAGGAAGGTGGCGATTTGGTTTGTTATGGAGATTTTTGCAAATACAGAGTAAGGTGCTTGATGAGGTGCAGAGTAAGCTAAATACTGAACTAAGGTGAAAAATTTTAAACAGTAAAGTTGCTGCAGAAGAGGAAAAATAATTAGGGTTTAACATTGCAATAGTTTGATAAGTGCCGAATAAGTAAATAGAGATTCAGATCTTTGAAAAATAGAAGAACAGAGAATGAAATAGATATCTTGTACTCACAAAAGTGTATATACAAGCCCAGAGTTTGTTGCTAAGAGGAATACTCCAAATCCCCTCTGATCGAATACAACAACTCGATAACAATACTCTCTCAATAAACGATTATATAGTAAAGTAAATAAGTATCTTCTTGGATCACACGCCTAGGGAGTCACACCCTCTCCTAGCCTCCATCACGTGATTCTGTTATCACCCAAAAAGCCTTGTAACGGTTACTTGTCTCCTGGTTAACACTGTTAACCTCTCTCCTTTCACAACTGTTACTGTTAACGTCTTCTTTAACTCCTGGTCCAGCTGCTATCTTTTCTTCTTATGGTCCAATCTTCTTGGTCTTCATGGGCATGCGCTTGTAAGTGAATAGAACCGGCGGGTGAGTCTCTTTATAGCTATCATTACTCCCCTCCTTTAAGAGAATCTTGTCCTCAATTTTGAACTGAGGAAATTGTTTCTGCATAGTGGTGTGTAGTTCCCATGAGTTCTCGTGCTCCGGTAAGCCTTTCCACTTGATTAGATATTCCCTTTGCCCCACCTTCGGTTGCAACCTCTCCTTCCTCACAACCTCGGGTTCCATTGTCAAGGCTAAATCTGATTCCAATTATTCTGGCAGTGGTGATCATGCCACCTGTTCTCCCAAACTCTTCTTCAGCTGTGAGACGTGAAACACGTTGTGAATCTTAGAGGACACAGGTAACTTCAGCCTGTACGCTACTGCCCCTACTTTTGCTTCGATCTCAAAGGGTCCATAGTAGTGGGCTGCTAATTTCTCATTAATCCGCTTAGCCAAAGACCTTTGTCGATAAGGTCTGATTTTCAAATACACCCATTCTCCCACTTTAAAACTCACGTCTCGGCGATGCCCATCAGCCACTCTTTTCATACTCTGTTGTGCTTTTAACAAGTGAGCCTTCAGCTGCTCAATTACCTGATCCCTTTCTATTAACTGCTCCTCCAAATCACCATTCCCAGTAGACCCTTGCTCATACTTTATTAATGTTGGAGGTTCTCTACCGTAGATGGCCTTGAAAGGAGTCATTTTGATTGCCGAATGATATGAAGAATTGTACCACAACTCGGCCCAAGGTAGAAACTTAGCCTATGTTCTTGGCTTGTCTCCTGTAAAACATCGTAAATATTTCTCCAAGGTCCGATCTGCCCGTCGGTTTGGGGGTGATATGTTGTACTGAACCTGAGGGAAGTCCCTGATAAACGAAATAGCTCCTTCCAAAACTGGCTCATGAAGATGACGTCTCTGTCTGACACGATAGTCTTAGGGAACCCATGATGCTTAATGACTTCTCTTGTGAATGCATGTGCTACTTCCACAGCGGTGTACGGGTGTTTTAATCCAATAAAATGAGAGTATTTTGTCAACCTGTCTACCACTACCAAAATAGAGTTGAAGCTTTCTGAATTTGACATCCCTTCCACAAAATCCATACTGATTTCATCCCAAACTTTCTATGGAACTGGTAATGGCTGCAACAAACCCCCATGAGCCAAAGTGGAGTATTTTTGCCGCTGACAAGTTAAACAGTGGGCTACATATGGCCTAATGTCTGTACACATTCCTCTCCAATAGAATAATTCTGCCACCTTTCGCTGTGTTTTGAGCACCCCTGCATGTCCGCCTTGCTTACTATCATGAAACTCGTACAAGATAGTTGCTACAGATTTAGAAGCTCGTGGCACCATCAACTTGCCTTCAAACAAAAGTCTGCCCTGTAGCAGCTTGTACCCAGGGTGTGACCTGGGGTCATGGCGTAATTGCTCAATGATAGTTTTCAGTTATGGGTCCTCTTCTACCTCCTGACATAAATCTTCTAATTGTATTGTGGCTGGAACTGTGAGTGCAATTAGAGTTGTTGAAACCCCAAACCTGGATAAGGCATCAGCTGCTTTATTCTCCGAGTCCGACTTATATTGGATATCAAAATCAAAACCCAGAAGTTTAACAAACCACTTCTGATATTCTAGATTCACCTCTCGTTGTTCTAGCAAGTGCCGTAGACTCTTCTGGTCTGTGCATACCAAGAACCTCCTCCCTAACAAGTAATGCTTCCACTTGAGGACTGCATAAACAATAGCTATTAATTCTTTTTCATAGATGGACTTGTGTTGCTCTCTGGCGGATAAAGCTTGGCTAAAGTAGGCCAGCGGCCTCTGATCCTGCATGAGAACAACCCCCAACCCCTAGCCCGACGCATCTACTTCGACCACAAATAACACTGAGAAGTTTGGCATAGCCAGGACAGGTACTGTAGACATAACTTCTTTTAATTGTCTGAAAGATATCTTTGCTTCCTCATTCCACCCAAAACTGTCCTTCCAAAGTAAATTAGTCAACGGCCTAGTGATGGAACCGTACCCCTTTACAAACCTCCGGTAATACCCTGTGAGACCAAGAAAACCCCTTCACTCTTTTAGTGTTCCCGATGTTTTCCAATGAACCATAGCAGCAATCTTCTTCTGATCTGATGCACCTCTTGCCGGCGAAATGATATGGCCCAAGTATTTTACCTGCTGCTTTCTGAATTCATATTTCTTTTTGTTGATGAACAGCTGGTGTTCTCGTAGAATCCTCAACACTTCCTCTAACTGTTGACGATGCTCCTGTATGTTTCGGCTATACACCAGAATATCGTCGAAGAATACTAGTACCGACTTCCTCAATAGTGGTCTTAAAATATCGTTTATCAAGGATTGAAAGGTCGCCGGGGCGTTGGTCAGGCCAAAAGGCATTACTAAGAACTCGTAATGCCCGTCGTGTGTCCAAAAAGCTGTCTTGGGAATGTCTTCCTGCTTGAATCTGATCTGATGATACCCTGCTTTTAGATCCATGATGTACATACAATTTCACGCATATTTTAGTGTGTTTTAGTTTAGTTTTCATTCACATTTAGGTTGTAATTAAGCATATTAGCTTTATAATGCATCATTTAGAGTCTAGAGTCTAGTTTAGGTTTATATTGCATTTTGCATCCATCTTTCTTGCATTTGAAGGTGCTATTTTGGATGAACTTTGGGAGGCTCTAAATGGTGGATTCAAGGTGGAATTGGAGCTTAAAAATCATGGAGACAAGAGGCTAGAAGCATAGGGAAGAGATGAGGATCAAAGGAGATGTCAAAGTGGAGCAAAAGGCCACCAAAACTGCCTAGGTAGGCTCCCATCGACCCCTGGGTCGATGGCCAGCAACCCAGGGTCGATGGCCAGCTACCTCGGCAGAGAAAAGAGCATTTCCATTTGTGGGTAGCCAGCCATCGACCCAAGGTTGGCTCCCATCGACCCATCTGGTCGATGGCTGACAACATTGCGGCCAAAACCCTTCTTTTTAGGGTTTTCTCTCATCCCTTTTAGTATAAATACTTCCCCT
>OVAN01012237.1:0-13924 GCA_900406275.1 Anastatica hierochuntica | reverse complement strand
CTCGTATTTATTACTTAACAATATAAATATGAAAACAAAATAAAATATTTGTAAATGTTATTTAAATTTTAGTTTTTTTATTTATTTCATCTCAAATATTGTTGTTAATGTACAAAATCATAAAATATAATTATAAAGGAAATAAAAATGTTAGATAAAATGGTAGGGTAGGGTGTTGAATTTAATTAAACAAATGCATTGTTGAAGAGGGTGTTGAAAGAGTGTTGAATTAATAGGTGGAAGAGAGAGAAGATGATGTGGAGTTGAAAAAGTGTAAAAATAGGGTGTTGAATTGGTTTATGCATTGTACATAGTCTAAGTACATCAAGCTTTCGGCTAAAGATGACATCCAAAGAAATACCTCCTGCGGTCTATATATGAAACTTACCATCACTTAAGTACATAAAGGTTTCAACTTTTTAAAGATGTCAAACACAATCTAAGTCCAAGATCATGCCTATAGCTATCTGAACCTAACCACTGTTCTCAACCAACTTTGTGACCATGATTGAAGCAGAGTAGTGGATGATGATACCTTCCTGAGAACTATGGCTCCATGTTCTTCCGGCTCTTCTTCTTCTTCGTCCTCCTTGATCACTACAACACGAGCTTTCTCCTTCTTCTTGTTCTTCTTCTCCTTCTTCTCTTTCTCTTTCTTATCTTTCTCCTTCCCGCCTACAGTGGAAGCCTTGATCATGTACGTGTGGGAAACCTCTCCGCTCTCCCTCTCCACTTTCACCTCCACCGTCCAATTCCAAAACGGTTTTGTTGTTTAAAAATATTAATGAAATATATTTTAAATATTTTAAAATCCTAATTAATGAAACGATTTTAGCTCTATTGATTTAGCAAATATACATTAATTATTTTTAATTAGTATAGAAATTAAAATTGGAAGGCTTAATGAGATTTTCCTTAAATTTTGACCTAATGGGATAACTTCACATTTGTTTTATACTAATGGGACAAGATATCGTTTTTTGTTTCTAAATGTCCAAAATTCCCTTACAATTTTGGTAGAGTATTGAGTCCTCAAAACTTATTGTTTACATAGTACGATGCAATTAAATTGTAGTAAAAAACCTTTGTTGCTACAAACTCATTCTGCAACAATAAATAAATTCAAGAACCAAGTTACACTTAAAATATAACAACATAAAAACGCAGATAAAAATAATGTGGTTGAATAAGATCTCCAATTCAGTTGATATAAAAGAGTAAATTCATTCACAGAAAAAAACACAATAGAAAAAAATATAAAAATTATTATTTCATTAAATTATTGAAACTAATGTTTAGAAAATCGTATGTCAAAAATGTAAATTAACGAAACCAACAGCAAACTTGCAAGAAAACATTGTTCAATCAACCAAAAAGCATAATTTATCTTCGACAAATGCAATTACAGGAAGAAAAAATTTGCGAAAACAAAGATAACACTCGAAACAGAAACCCTACAAAAAAAATGCAAAAATTTACTAGATGAGAATAAAGATGCAAAATGACAATAAGTGACATAGAAAGACACTTCATGTAATGTGGTGATTCATCTCTTCATATCTCTCTGTTATTAAGAAGAAGAAGAAACAGAGCTAAGGCTCGATTACCATTATAGTTTGGCTCTTGGTTTTGTTGATTAGTTCTGGTTAGAAATTAGGTTGGTCTGGTTGTGAGTAGAACCAATTTATTATCTCAGATTATATAAGAGAGAATCGGGTTCTATAGTTAGTTAGATCAAGAGAGAGAGTCTTCTTCTTCTTCGTTGTAGCTGAGCTTCTCACACAGAGAGCTCACGAACTCTTGATTGTTCTTGCTGAGTAGTGGATTGCTGGGTAGAATCCTGGCCCCTGTGAGTAGCCATCACATCTAGTGAGGTGAACACAGGGTAAAAACGTGTGTGTTCTTTGATTTGAGTTTCTTGGTATTGAGCGAGAGAGAGTGAGATCAAAGCAATAGACCAGAGAGATCGATTGCAGAATCTGAGGAAATTAGGCGCAACAATTGGTATCAGAGCTTGGTTTCAACTCAGGTTCTTCAATGGCGATGACGACGATACGAGCTGAGGTAGAGCGATTCAACGGTACCGGAGATTTCTCCCTCTGGAAGATTCGAATGATGGCTCATTTTGGTGTTCATGGTCTCAAGAGTGTCTTGACCGATGAGAGTCTTGAGGCGATTGCTCTGCAGCCGAAGGCTGAGGAAAAATCATTTGAGAAAGATGATGGTACAGGTAAAGAAACTCCTTTTGTGATGAAATCGATACTTGATCCAGTGAGATTAGAGAAAGATGAACAGGCTAAGAACTTAATCATCCTGAATATTAGCGATAAGGTCCTGAGAAAGGTAAAACATTGTGATACTACTGCTGCGATGTGGTCTTTACTGGATAGGATTTACACGTCAAAGACCCTGCCTAATCGTATTTTTGTTCAGCTTATGTTTTACTCTTTCAAGTGTGAAGCTGCTAAATCAATTAATGCTAATGTGGATGATTTCTTAAAGATAGTGGCTGAGATGAACAACATGAGTGTTAATGTCTCAGAAGAGGTTCAGTCCATCCTGTTTCTCAGTTCATTGCCCCCAAATTTTGACCAACTCAAACACACTCTCAAGTATGGAAGAGATTCTTTGATGCTTGAAGATGTCATCTCTGCAGCAAAGTCAAAAGAAAGGGAGCTAAATGAGAGTTCTAAATCTGAAAGATCACAAGCAACAGCCCTATACACCAAGGATCGAGGAAGACAAGTGCATAAGGGCTCAGATGATTCAAGAGGAAAGAGTAGAAGCAAGTCAAAGACTAGGAAGGTTACCTGTTGGTATTGCAAGAAAGAAGGGCATATCAAAGAGGATTATTATGCCCGCAAAAGGAAAATGGATTCTGATGAAGAAGGAGAAGCTGCAGTTATGGTTGAGAAGTCTAAGGCAGTGGATGCTTTGTCTATGACAGGAACAAGGGAAGATGATGATTGGGTAATTGACTCGGGTTGTACATACCATATGACAGCTAGAAGGGACTAGTTTGTGGATTTTGAAGAGAAGGTTTCTAGTAAAATTCTGCTGGGAGATTATCATACCGTAGATACTTGTGGGATACGATCTATCAGGGTAAATACTCATGGTGGCACAGTACGGGTTATGAAGAATGTTAGATATGTTCCTGGTTTAAGGAGAAACATGATTTCTACAGGGACTCTAGACTCTTTGGGATACAATCATGTTGGAGGTCAAGGAAAAGTGACCTTTTACAAGAACAATAAGGTAGCATTGAGAGGCCAGCTAAAGAATGGATTGTACATACTAGACGGTGAGATAATCTTACCTGAAGCTTGTCAAGTGGATGATATAGTTTCACAGAAGTCTTTATGGCACAGCCGTCTTGGACACATGAGCTTCAAGAATCTACAAGTACTTGTTAAAAATGGTATCTTAAAGAAAAAAGATGTCGGCAAAGAGGAGCTATGTGAATACTGTGTTTTGGGTAAGGCCAAGAGAGTTAGTTTCAGTATAGGAAATCATACAACAGCTCATCCCTTGGAGTATATACACGCTGATCTATGGGGTTCTCAAAACGTACAACTTTCAATATCAAGGAGTCAGTACTTCCTCTCTATTATTGATGATCATACTCGCAAAGTATGGATATATTTTCTCTAGACAAAAGATGAGACATTCTCTAGGTTTTGTGAATGGATTCGGCTGGTTGAAAATCAAATCAGCCGTAAGGTAAAATATTTACGAACCGATAATGGTCTTGAATTTTGTAACAGTTTGTTTGATGAGTTTTGCAGGTTACAAGGCATTACAAGACATCGAACATGTGCATATACACCACATCAAAACGGTGTTGTCAAGAGGATGAATAGAACAATCATGGAGAAGGTACGATGTCTTCTTAGTGAATCAGGTTTGGAGGAAAAATTCTGGGCAGAGGCTGCTAGTGTTTTTGTGTACTTGATAAATCGGACTCCCTCTTCAGCTATTGATTTCAGAATTCCAGACCATGTCTGGTTAGGTAAAGAACTAGGCTATAAACATCTGAAGAGGTCTGGTTCACTGGTTTATGTGTTCATAGACCAAGGAAAGTTGAACCCAAGGGCAGTGAAAGGCGTGTTCATTGGCTACCCCCTGGTACTAAGGGATACAAAATCTGGTTGTTAAGTGAAAAGAAAATAGTAGTGAGCAGGAATTGAAGTTCCAAGAAGAGAAGCTGTATAAAGACTTAGTCAAGGAGGAGTATGTGTTGTCAGAGAAAAGGTTATCAGATTCAAGTAATTCTATGAACAAGGTAATGACTGAGATCTCAACCAGAATCTCTACACCAGGACCATCGGCATCTCAAGGAGGTGGAGTTACAGATTCTGATGAAGGGTCTTCAGGCACAATTTCAAGGCTTGATGCTTCTGATGTGGTCACAACAGAGGAGATGGAGACTAGTGCACAGACTGAGGACACAAGTCAAGATGTTCTTGGCCTAGAGACTTACCAACTTGCTCGTGATAGAGTAAGGAGACAGAATGTCAAGCCCCCTTCCATATTCACAGAGGAAAACACCTATGCCTTTGCGCTAGCTAGTTTTGAAATAGTTAACAATTTGGAAGAGCCTGCAGATTACCAAGAGGCTAAAAACAGTAAGGAGTGGAAGTTTTGGAATCCTGAAATGGATGATGAGATGACTTCTCTACATGGGATATAGTTGATAAACCAGAAGGCAAAACCATCATCAGTTGTAAATGGCTTTACAAGCTTAAATCTGGGCAGAATTATACAGAACCACCTAGGTTCAAAGCGCGACTTGTGGCCAGAGGTTTCACACAGAAAGAAGGCATAGATTACCAGGAAGTCTTCGCTCCAGTTGTAAGACATGTCTCCATACGCATATTGTTCTCTGTGGTGGTTAATGAAGACTTAGAGCTGGAGCAAATGGACGTGAAGACCGGTTTCCTTCACGGGAATCTAGAGGAGGAACTTTATATGCAACAGCCAGAGGGTTTCGAGATAGGAGATCCTGACAAAAGGGTATGCTTGTTTCAAAAATCCTTGTACGATTTAAAGCAGAGTCCACGTCAATGGAACAAGCGTTTTGATGAGTTCATGATATCAAACGATTTTGATAGGAGTGTTCATGATTTCTGTGTATACACGAAGAAGATAGCTGAAGGTGAATATGTTTACCTCTTATTATATGTCGACGACATGTTGTTCGCTGCGAAAGATATGTCTCAGGTTCAGTTGCTTAAAGATCAGCTGAGTTCAACATTTGAAATGAAAGACTTAGGCCCAGCTAAAAGGATCCTCGGCATGGACATAGTAAGGGACAGAGAGGAAGGGTTCCTATTTCTCACTCAAAGAGATTATCTAAAGAAAGTCTTAAAGACTTTCAGGATGGATAGTGCTAAGGTTGCACAGACCCCGATTGGAGCTCATTTTAAACTTTCTTCAGTTCAAAACGTGGATGAGGAAGTGAATACTGAGCTGGTACCTTATTCTTCAGCAGTTGGTACCTTATTCTTCAGCAGTTGGTACGCTATGGTGGGAACGAGACCTGACATAGCATACGGTGTTGGTTTGATTAGCAGATATATGAGCCGACCAGGTCATATTCATTGGGAGGCGGTAAAATGGCTACTGAGATACATCGGTGGTACTACAGATGTTGGTTTGCGTTTTGAGAAAGGAAAGGACATGAAGGTACAAGGGTATTGTGATGCAGATTTCGCATCAGATCCAGACAATAGGAGGTCTATTTCTGGTTATGTTTTCACGGTGGGTGGGAATGTGATTAGCTGGAGATCAAGTCTCCAGGGTATGGTGTCTTTGTCAACAACCGAAGCTGAGTACATATCACTTACTGAAGCTGTCAAAGAGGCTTTGTGACTTAAAGGACTACTAAGTGATTTTGGCTTTGAGCAAGAATCTGTTGGTATATGGTCTGACTCACAGAGCCCTATTAGCTTGTCTAAAAACAGTGTGCATCATGATCGTACGAAGTACTTTGATGTTAAGCTGCACTTCATAAGGGAAAAGATAGCAGAAGGTTTAGTTGAAGTTTTGAAGATCCATACTGGCAGGAACCCGGCTGATATTCTAACAAAGGTGGTTCCATTGAGTAAGTTTAATGATGCGTTAAACTTGTTCAAAGTCGTGAAAGCTTAATTGCGTATGACTGAGCCAGGGGAAGTAAACTCAGCGGAAATCCACAGCAGAACAAAAGGAAGAGAGATAAATCAAGGTGGAGATTGTAATGTGGTGATTCATCTCTTCATATCTCTCAGTTATTAAGAAGAAGAAGAAACAGAGCTAAGGCTCGATTACCATTATGGTTCGGCTCTTGGTTTTGTTGATTAGTTCTGGTTAGGAATTAGGTTGGTCTGGTTGTGAGTAGAACCGGTTTATTATTTCAGATTATATAAGGGAGAACCGGGTTCTATAGTTAGTTAGATCGAGAGAGAGTCTTCTTCTTCTTCGTTGTAGCTGAGCTTCTCACACAGAGAGCTCACGAACTCTTGATTGTTCTTGCTGAGTAGTGGATTGCTGGGTAGAATCCTGGCCCCTGTGAGTAGCCATCACATCCAGTGAGGTGAACACAGGGTAAAATCGTGTGTGTTCTTTGTGTTCTTTGATTTGAGTTTCTTGGTATTGAGCGAGAGAGAGTGAGATCAAAGCAATAGACCAGAGAGATCGATTGCAGAATCTGAGGAGATTAGGCGCAACACTTCATATTATGGATACTGTAACATGATCACATATATATAAACTACATAAGTCAAAAGCAATAAATATTGAATTTTCGAATATTTAAAATACGAAAATCTATACAATAACAAAATTTATCACACTCAAGAAAAATCTCTTGTGTATGAAATGTATGGAATATAAAGAAATGTGTGGTAGAAAAATATTTGTCAAGTACATGTAATATAGAAGGATATTAAATTATGAGCTTACAAATCAAATTAAAATCAATTGTCAATTAGTAAATTGGTACATATCATTTATATACTACTTAAAATATCTTTTTTTAACAAAAAAAAATCTTTTTTTCCAAAGTGGGATATTTATTCCTAATAAATTTGATCATCAATAGTATATGTGATTTTTGTAGGAATTCCGAGAATAGTTCTAATGATCTCATTCGAAAATTAGTTTGGTTTATTTTATTATCATCACCAGAAATGAGACAGAAGGAACGATTTATACTACTAGTGATACTGATATAGAAAATCTAGTCGTCTTGTGAAAAATCTAATATGTAAAAAAAATAATAAACAAACACTCTTAATGTGACTGATAAATTGAAGCTCCGGCTTCACTAAGCATCTCCGTTGTACTGTTCTCTCCTCTCCGGCTACCCCTGTTAACTATTAAACCATCCTCACTGCTTAGCCTGTTCAAGGATTGCAATGAACAGAGAACAAAGTTAGCAAAATGTTTATTAGAGATAGAGATATCGAGAAACAAAGACCGAAAAGGGCCATTCCCGCTATTTGATTGATATCGTTTAGGAACCTTATTTTTCCCTTAATCACAACAAGTGTGATTTAGCAGCAGAACAAGAACAGAGTTTGTTTTATTACCTGTGAGTAGAGGAAAGTACCAAGAATAGCTATTGCAGCACCAAGGGCATTAACCGGTTGAACCTGGGTGTGAAAAATGATGATGGAAGCCACAATGACAGAAATCCGCTTCATCGTATTGCCGATACTGAAAGACAGTGGCGAAATTTGGTCTAAAGACGTGTACGAGACTTGATTGTACAAATGATAGAACACACTCTGTGCAACTACCAACCTGTTGATATTCAAACCAGACACACAAAAACATTCAAGTTTCTGTAGTCGTTAAGGAACCTAAGAAGATTTATTGATATGGATTGAATTCGACATACCAGACAAAGTTTGGTCCGATTTGAAAAACCGCATTTTGCCAACCAGCAGCCCACATTTTAGGACCCTCAACAGCGATTGCAAATGGAGTGAGAATCAAAAGAGACATCATGGACAAGCAAGCGTAGTAATTCATTCCGCTCACTGATTTCCCTTTCATTCCTTTCTTTGAAAAGATATTCCGAAACTCAAATGCCAAATTCGATATCATTGCTCCTATAAAGCCTGCCACAAATAAATTTTTTTACAAAAACTTCACATAAACTATATATATCAAAGTGTATGTCACACAACAAATACTCAGAATGTGTTGTTGCTTGTTTGTACCAATGATGTTGAAGTTAAGCTCGGTGACGGCGGCTAGAGCGCAGCCTCCGGTAAGAGAGAAAGATAAACTGGAAGAGGGAAAGTGTCTCCCATGAAGAATCTTGAGACCAAGACACTGAAAGCTGGTTCACCACTCTTGATGATGTGTGTGAATGAGACTGCTACTTTTGACATACACACTGTTGCTGCCACGTGTCCTATCGTGTGTGCCACTGCAACCTGAAGAAGAAGCAGCAACATCAAAACACTCTTCTTAATCAGACAGCTAACAATGATCACAAAACCCTAGTTCTTACCGGGAACAAAGCTTTCCAGAAATCGAGGTCAGTTTTAGGAGCATTTGCGATTCTTGTAGCCCAAGAAACGAGCATCATGAGGGACCCACAAGCGAGAGAAAGCGTCGAAGTTAGCCATGGGTAAGGAAAAGCATTGAGGACTTTCTTGTTGTAGATGTTGAATACAACGTTAAGTGCCCACCAAGTTGCGAAATAGATTCCGATTTTTAGCTTCTGGGCCGATTGTTCGCCGGGAAGCTCGATGTTAATGTCGAGCGGACGGGAACGATCGGCCTCGTAAGCTTCGACTCTGACCTGGCGCTTGAAATTAGAAAAGTTCTGGGCAGATGAAATGTGGAGAGGCTTTTGATGAGAAATACTAGAGACGAAGCATTGGTTATGAAAGTTACTAGCGTTATTTAAGGGAGAAAAACAGAGCTTCGTCGGAATTGAATGCCTACCGCCGGTAGAGACAGCAGAGAAGGAAGATGAAGATGGTTTCACTGAAGAAATCATTTGTTTTTCTTAGTGGGTAATTGATGAAGATGATGAAAGGGAGCCTCTTTGTTTGTTTGGGACGAAATGGGAAGAGTTAGAAGAAGAAGTGAGTTTATAAGGAGGTTGAGAGCAGAGGAGGGAAAGCTCATTGAGTGTAACAACAAAACAGACTTCAGATGTTTTCGAATTACGGAAGTACCCTTTTCAGTGGCGGTTTAGTTGCTCAATCACAGTCCTTCGTAAGTTGTTCAAATTGCATAAGCATATTACACGGTGCAGATTAAACATGTTTCACGGATTTGACGTTGGAGCCAGACATTTGGTAGGCAAATTTTTTTTTTTTTTTTTTACCATCCATATGTTTGGACTAGAGTGTTAATGAATCTAAGGCCTCTTCTTGTCACACAAGGAAGCAAAGCCCAAACACTACAACGAAGCCCATAAAGCCTCAGTCTTCTTCAAACGCTAAAGACAAAGAAACAACTCAGAGTCTCCTCACCGTTAACACAGCACCTTCCAGGAAAGAGACCATCGTCCTCTCTAACAAATTCAAGCCGTTGGAGTCTTGACTAAGGTTTTGTTCTTATTCACAGAGAAGATTAGGGTTTTCGATTGTATTCTAGAATCATCTCTCTGGTTATATAAACTGTAAAGCTTCGGCTCTTCTCCTCATGTAAAAACAGAGTGTTTATAATAAAAGTTTCACAATTTCTCAAATCACATAAAGTTCTCATGGTATTAGAGCTTGCTTAACCTTCACAAGTATCGACAATGGAAGAACACTATCCTTTTCCAAATGGTGTTCATGTTTCAAACTCAGTCACTCTCAAGCTCACCGATAGCAATTATCTACTATGGAAGACACAAGTAGAATCTCTTCTTTCCAGCCAGAAACTCATCAGATTTGTCAATGGACGTGTAACGCCTCCACCAGAAATCATCTCAGTCAGAAACGACGATGCTATTGTTGAAGCTTCGAATCCGCGATTTGAGTCGTGGTTCTGTACTGATCAGTTGGTCCGGTCCTAGATCTTTGGCACACTATCTGAAGAGGTTCTCGTGTATGTCTATGGTTTCTCTACCTCTTACGATGTTTGGGTATCTTTGGCAAACAATTTCAACCGTAGCTCCTTAGCTAGAGAATTTGAGCTTCGTAGAAAGCTTCAGCTTTTATCAAAAAAAGGGCAAGACTTTTGCAGTTTACTGTCAAGAATATAGAAGTTTGTGTGACCAACTAAGTTCTATAGGAAAACCAGTGGATGAGTCAATGAAGATATTCACTCTTTTGAATGGTTTGGGAAGAGAGTATGATCCCATTACTGCAGTAATTCAAAACTCAATGTCTAGAATCCCTCCACCAACATTCAATGATGTTATCTCTGAAGTCTCTGGGTTTGATCAGCGTTTGCAGTCATATGAAGCTTCTGAAATTGGTTCTGATGTTAATAATCACTTGGCCTTTCAAGCACAAACATATAGTGGTTCAACAGGATACAAATCCAGTTACCAGGGACAAAGAGGTCGTGGTTATGGTGGTCGTTTTGGAAGCAACATCAGCCGTGGTGGATACTCTGCTCGTGGAAGAGGTTTTACTCAACACTGCCCTGGTCCGAATTCCTCCACAGGAGACAGACCAACCTGTCAAATTTGCGGCAGAATAGGACATATAGCATTACGATGCTACAACAGGTTTGATAACAACTATCAACCTGAAAACATCACACAAGCCTTATCTGCTCTTCGAGTCTCAAATGATACAGATTGGTATCCGGATTCTCGTGCTTCCGCACATGTCACAGCCTCTACTAGCTCTCTTCAAGAAGCAACATCATATTCTGGTACAGACACAATAATGGTAGGGGATGGAGCTTTTTTGCCTATTACACATGTTGGATCAACCACTCTTCCTACTCCCACAGGTAGTATCCCTATAAAAGAGGTGCTGGTTTGTCCTATGATTTAAAAATCTCTTCTATATATTTCACGATTGTGTAATGACTATCCTTGTGGTGTCTTTTTCGATGTTAATCATGTTTACATTATTGATTTGAAAACTCAGAGAGTAGTGACAAAAGGACCAAGACATGACAACATTTATATGTTGGAGAAACCTGAATTTGTGGCTTATTATTCCACTCGGCAGTGTGCAGCAAGTGATGCAATATGGCACCAACGGTTGGGACATCCACACTTTCAAATTTTCCAGCATCTCAAGAACAGCAAGGAAATTATCATTAATAATATTAGCACATCATCCATTTGTGAGCCTTGCCAAATGGGAAAGAGCTCTAAGTTATCTTTTACAGTTTCTTATTCTCGTTGTTTAGAACCTCTTTCTAATATACATTGTGATCTTTGGGGACCATCTCCAATTGTCTCTTTTCAAGGGTTTAAATACTATGTTGTGTTTGTGGATGATTACTCTCGATATACATGGTTTTATCCCTTAAAATTCAAATCAGATTTTTTTGATGTGTTTGTTGGATTTCAAAGGCTGGTGGAGAATCAATTCAGTACAAAAATCAGTTGTTTTCAGAGTGACGGCAGAGGAGATTTTATAAATAACAGGTTTATAAATCATCTAAGGAATCGTGGGATAAAACATCAAGTCTCTTGTCCCTACACCCCGCAACAAAACGGTATCGCGGAAAGAAAACATCGACATCTTGTTGAACTCGGTTTAGCTATAATGTTTAACGGTCACTTACCACTTCATTCTTGGGTTGAAGTTTTTTTTACAGCATGTTTTCTCGGCAATCTATTTCCATCCGCAGCTTTGAATAATCAAAGTCCTCACTTTATTCTATTGAAGGAGAAACCCGAATATCATTCTTTACGAGTTCTTGGCTCAACTTGTTATCCGTGTTTACGACCTTTCACTAAACACAAGTTTGAGCCAAGATCTCTGCAATGTGTGTTTTTGGGATATAGTTTACAACATAAAGGATATCGCTTCCTTTATCCTCCAACGGGAAAAGTTTATATTTCTAGACATGTGATATTTAATGAAGTTGTATTTCCTTTTGCAGATCAGTTCAAACACTTGGTACCTCGATATAATACGCCTATTCTTGAAACTTGGCAAATGAATACAGAGAATACAGCTCCGAAAACGTCAACAATGGAACCTCATATTCTTCCATCTCTGGTCCAACAGAACAATGTAGCTGAAGCATACAATCCTCCACCAACTACTCACGAAGAAGATGATTCTCTACTATCTGATGAGTCCAACGAGTCTGAAAACTCTTCGGCAGCAAATTCAGAACATGATACATAACTTGAATCTGATTCTCACTCACCGGCCTGAAGAAAATTCTGATTTTCCAGAAATTGAAGAAGTCGCAGAACCAGCACCAGTTGACCAGTATAGTCACTCAATGATAACCAGTGGAAAGATGGGAGTTCCCAAATCGAATCCAAGGTATGCATTACTCACCTCCCGATAAATACCTGCGGAACCAGAAAGTGTTGCAGAAGCTTTAAAGCATCAAGGATGGAACGAGCAATGTGTGAGGAGATGCATACTATATACGAAAGAGACACGTTCACTTTGGTGCCACCAACAGCTGAGATGAACATCTTAGGATGTAGATGGGTATTTCTGATATTTCGTATTTTCTCGTTTTAAGAGTAGACTTTAGAAGCATTTTCGTATGATTAAGTGTTGCATTTAGAGTTTTTAGGATTATTTATTAGTCATTTGAGTGTTTCGAGTCTAGAGTCCTTAGAATTTATAAATTCTTCTCTTCTTACCCTTTTTTAGGTCGTTTTGAATCAATAACGGGAGAACGAACGCGATCGAACCAAGCCTCAAGTCAAACAACGAAGAAACGCCATTTTCAGGAGAGTATCGATCTGAATACCGACCCACGCACTCCTTGCGCAGGTAGGTACATCTGTACCGACCTGTGCATAACGACCTGCGCAGGTCGGTACAGACAACAGACATTCCGGAGCCACCATACCGACCTGTGCATACCGACCCACGCGTCTCTTGCGTAGGTCGGTACAGACATACCAGACTCCGAATACCGAGCCACGCCCCTGTCTCGCACAGCCCGGTACACTCATACCGATCTCCGCATCCCGAGCTACGCAGTCCGATATTCGAACCAGAGAGAATCGTCACATAATATCGACCAAACGTACTGACCTGCACCCTGTTTGCACAGGTAGGTACATCCTCCGAATGAAGAAAAACACTTGAACCAAACCGGATTTTCCCGGTTTAGAGAGAACCAAATCTCAATTAGTATTTAAAGACCATTTTCTCATTGTAATAACCTATGTTGGATTTTGCAAAAACCTATCTTTGATCTTGTATTTCCCTTTTATGATTGTCTCTAAATACTTGATCTAAGTAAAAAGTTTGCATCTTTCCTTCTTCTTTCATCTTGATCATGATGTCTATCTTGTTTTTCTATGTTATTGCTTTCTTGATCACAATGATTAGTGAGTAGTTTTCATAGATGTGGATTGTGGATTAGTAGATTTAGGGATGCTTGAGTGATGATGAATGATGTTTGATGCTTTATCTTTAGAGATTCACATGTTTAGAGGTTTCTTAATGCTAGATTAGACTTGGGAAAGTTAAATCTAGACTTTAGGAATTTCACGCCCGGAAGGTATTCGATGAAATTCCGAAGAGAACTTTAAACATGCTTTTCATTCTCAACCTATGGGAATAGTTGTTCGAGATGATTTGTTGGCTTGTATGACTATTTCTTAATGATCATTAGTTGCTGAATCATCATCGGGAGATTTGTATGATTANGTATGATTAAGCGATTAGTGAATGGATTAGTCTCATGGGAATGAGTTAGTTGACTTCGATTGGTTCTTGCCATTGAATAGTTCTTACTGCATGATTAAGCATCATTGATTAGTATTTGATCTCCTTATTTCAATTATCTAGCCTAGGATCCACATCACTTTATC
>OVAN01012236.1:0-13585 GCA_900406275.1 Anastatica hierochuntica | reverse complement strand
TGTAATTTATTTACTTCCAACTCCAGGCCAACCAGCGAAGTTTCTGCAAATGTTAATTGTAGACACAGAGAACGAGGTCCGTAATCGCATAAACACGATGTCCAAAAGAACATCCGAAGGAGAAATACGTGAGGAAATAGTTGAAGGGCTGATAAATATGCTAGACGAACACAACTGCCTATGCAAATTCTTCCGTAAAGCAAGAGACCGGTTCAAGGCGAATGATATCCAAGATCTAACGATAAGAAAAATTGCTCAAAAGGCAAAAGGGAAGACATATGATCTACCAGAGGTCGGGGAGGTAGTCGGACTCATTCTGGGGGATTTATCTGCTACTATTGGTTACAAAGATGTAGTCATTGAGCTACAATCCACAAATATGAAACAGATCAGAGATGATCATCCCCTATTCATGAGCTTACAATACCCTTTTCTATTCCCATATGGAGAATACAGATACCACAGTGAGATCCCCCATGCCATCACTCAAGCAGGAGAGCGGAAAAGGACATTCATTAGCATTCACGAATTTTACGTCTACCAAATCCAAACCCGTCTAAATGAAGGTTTAACGATTATCATGGCAGGACGTTTATTGCACCAATATGTGGTCGATGTGTACACTATAATCGAGCAAGAAAGGTTGCGTTGGCTTTAAATAATCACGCACAATTAAGAGCAGATCTATACAACAATATCTTTGACACCGTGAGTAAAGGAGACACTGAAGCGAAGAAGCATGGAGCTAGAATAATCCTTCCATCCAGTTTCACAGGGGGGGGGGTACATGATTGAAAAATACCACGACGCAATGGCCATATGTCGCGCTTACGGTAACCCAACTTTATTCATCACTATGACGGCAAACCCTAATTGGACTGAAATCAAGGACCGTCTAGCAACAAATGGGAGGTCAGCAGGAAACGAACGACCTGACATAGAGAGCCGCGTGTTCAAAATGAAACTAGACGAGCTGCTTCGAGATCTAGACCGGGGAACTTTCTTCAACCCAAACATTGTTGGTAGGCATTTAAATGATCACAAACTTTTTCCAATTTGTTTAATAGAACTAATCACATAATTTACTTATGCAGCTCTACACACAATTGAATTCTAAAAACGGGGTCTACCTCATGCCCATATACTAATCTGGCTCGATAAAGCCCCCAAAAATCCTACCGACTAGCAAAAACAGAACTCATAATTTGGGATGAAGCACCTATGGTGCACAAGCACACCTTTAAGGCCCTTGATCGAACTCTCAGAGACATACTTTCAGAATCAGATTTATCAGCAAAAGATAAACCATTCGGCGATAAAACTGTACTACTCGGAGGCGACTTTTGGCAAATTTTACCGGTCATACCACAAGGAACACGAGCAGATACAGTGTTGGCATCTATTAACCAATCATATTTGTGGCCTCACTGTGAACTGCTAATGCTAGAGAAAAATATGAGGCTACACCAATCGAAAACAAGTTTTGCTTCATGGTTACTTAGTGCTGGAGACGGTACCGCCGCACTAAATGAGGAATCAACTACAATGCCCATTAAAGATGGGGAAATGATCTCTGTTCCGCAGAGTTTCTTCATGGATAACAGTGTGAACCATTTTGGAAAAATAGTCGCTGCTTCATTCTCATCAAACACCTCATCAGAAGGGAGTCATCAACAATTCACAGAGCATGTTATATTAACTCCGAGGAATGAAACTGTTGACGAAATCAACGACTACATGCTCAGTCAAGTTGACGGCGAACTTAAAGAATACTTAAGCGCCGACACCTACGAAAAAGCCGAAACAGTTGGTAAAGATTATGGTGCAATGTACCCTACTGAATATCTTAACTCCCAAGAGTTTCCTGGACTACCAAAACATAAGCTCAAGCTTAAAATAGGTGCCCCAATTATGCTTCTACGAAACATCAACCAAAGAGAGGGACTATGTAACGGCACAAGGTTAACTATCACACAACGAGGCGAGATGGTCATCGAAGGGCAAATAATCACTGGAATAAACGCCAGTTAAAAGATCTTAATACCAAGGATTAGTCTATCCCCGAGTAAAATGAATCACCCGTTCACGCTCCGTAGATGCCAATTCCCAATCAGAGTTTGCTACGCAATGACCATAAACAAGAGCCAAGGACAAACCTTAAAGCGAGTACTGTTATATCTGCCCAAGTCGGTTGGCCAACTATATGTAGCTCTTTCAAGAGTCACTACTCCACAAGGACTACGCGTCTTACAAGCAGAAGAAGAATCTGAAGAAACTGTGCAGAATATCGTCTACAAAGAAATTTATAACGGACTACCAACAAGATAAGGTATATTGTTCTACATAATTCAATATATACTACATTAGCGAAAAAAATTACATCACATAAAATGCAGGATGCACATGAGAGGAGGATTAACATTTCCTTCATAACGGGAAGTAAAAAAAAAACACTACATGCTCAAAAACAAAACAAAACAAACAACTACTATATCTAAAACTAAGATGCATGAACTACCATCTACAGATAACAAGAGGGAGAAACTAAAACTTGGAACACATAATCCTTATAACACATACTTGAAGAGAAGAAGCTATGCGCACAAGAAGGATCCCCCATTACCAAAAATTGTTTTCTTCGCCAATTTACCGATCGCGTTGTTTAATAATTTCCAGGATTTCCTTATAATTTCTTTTCGTTATTCCCAAACTATTTAAAAGTACCAAAGTATTTTAAACCTATTTCTTACCTTTACTACCAACTTTACAGATTTATAAATTAACCAAAGTCCTACTACATTGATATACAAAAAAGAAGCATTATAATAATATATTGACAAATTAAACAAAAAAAACAGAAAAAAATAGCAAGAACCACATACGGAACTTAATAATCAACAAATATAAAAATCAAAACAAAAACCCGCGCGTAGCGCGGGCATAGTCCTAGTCTAACTAATTAAAAGGAACTCCTTTTGAGTTCTTAGCATGTCCACATCACATCTTAAGCAAGAGCTCCCTATTTGCCACATCAGCGTTGCTGGACCCTACCACTTGGAGAAAAATATGCGACCCAAAATTAAAAAAAAAAGAAAAAGGAAAACGCAAGAAGCCCATATCGCCTTAGGGCCAATGATCACAGAGTCTGCCACGTCAGCATTAATGCAAACTCTTTTATCGAGTGAAAACGTTCATCGGCGAAAGAAAAAAATATGAAATCGTTCATCCAGAAGGACACCTTTGACCTTCTATCTTCTCCGTCAGTTACTTGCCCAAATAAATATATCAGGCCTACCTTCAGAATCCGATAACCAGGGGGAAGGCAAACAAAGCGCGATCACCTTATCTTCTACGAGAAGCCAACATTTCTGTGTCTTTTTGTCTCCACTTTGTTTCAAGCAAAGCAATTCCGAAACCAAAAACGAAGATTGAAATCTGAGATTTTTGTTAAAAGGGTATATTGTTCGGATAATCTTCTTATTTAGGGGTTATAGATCGGAGATTTGAGAGTGGGTCAAATGGTGATGCAGACGGAAACTAGAGTCAGCGTGACCTCAGGGCATGGCATCGTCAGGGATCTGGACGGCGATGCTCCTGCAGTGCTAATTCCGGTCAAACTTCGTGCTTGAATCCATGTTTGCCTTTTTGCCCCTTTTTCTTATATGCTTTTTACTACATCTAAATCAAAATTTCAATTTGCTTCGAATGTAAATGGTATACAATTATTGGTCTGTGTTTTGAAGGTTGGTTTTGTTGAAAACAAAGATCAATTTACAGGATTCAGAGTCCGTCTTAACCTTTTTATCCAACAGGTAAGGATGATAAATATGTTTTAAATCTCTTAACCTTTTGGTCTATGGTTGAAGTAAGCACGTCTGAGTATGATAAGGAACAATTACAAGAAAGGTAATCCTCACGATTCTCTATCCCTTTCTCTCTATATATACACATCAGAGGGGTGAATTCGTATATAATAATAGGTTGCATAATGGGTGTCGTTTGTTGGATCAGAACCCGACGTAACAAGAACTTCAAGATATTATCACCGAGATCAAACTTTCTGAGTTCCCCAACCTCATTGCCAAGAAACTTCAGGTTCTTATCTCTCTTGATCTCTCTTTTTTATCTCTCCCTGTCTCCATATGTAATGTTCCTGGAGACTGCATATTATTAGCTGTTAGTCTATGATATTTTCGACTGAATATGGTTTTACTACAAACATCATTATACATGACTCAGTAATTAATTCAACAGGTATAGTAACATAAGTAAAAAGTGTTCTAGCAGCGTTTATCAGAAGAGAAATGGTCTTGGAAGAGTTATGCACTAAGCAAGCCTCTGAGATATCACAGCTTAATCGTCTGGTATGATCCTTGCATATGTTCTGTTGTGTTAGCTTCTCTTATCTTCATGTCAAGGGAACTTTTCTAATTGTCTCTTGAAAATTGAATATGTACAATAGTACAAACATGAGAGAGAATGCAATGCCATCATAAGACAAACAAGAGAGGACAAGATTGTTCGTCTTAAAAACCTTTTGGATGGCGTGTTAAAACCTCATGGATAGAATTTGCATCTATAATGCATGAGCATAAGGGAATCCTTTTTTGTTAAACATTTTATTGTAGATAATATGGTATGATTCTTCTCATCTTAAAACATAATAGGAATCCCTTTTTGGTTTTGTATTTGGCTCAGAGAATGAATCAACAGATGCACAAATAAACGCAAAAACATAAATTTCACTCAGTACTCATCACTTCTTGGTTTTCGATCAGCTTATGGTTCAAGCTTCATCTAAAGAGATGGCTCAGAACCTGAAAACATATAAGAGATGAGATTAGCATCAGACTTGGTTCTAATGTTTCAATGGACTTATGGTTCTAACTTTTCCTTCTTTCTTACAATTGTTGTTGTTGTTGCTCTGTTGTTGGACATCTCAAAAAAGACCAAAACCCATCTCAACAATGCTTCGTAGGTCATTCTTCCGAATTTCAGCAAAAAGGAGTAAGAGAGAGCCAGAGAGGAGCAATATCAATATCATATGTCTATATTTGTTCTTAAGATTTTTTTTTTGTTTTCTACACTAAATGTAGAGGAAATATGTACATGACTTAATCCACGAAAGATAATCCAAACAGTTCTTTAATTTAGTATAGATGCTTTGAGTTATAGTATATTTTGTACAATGTTTTTCATCAGTAACAAATGGTTGAATCTAACTTATCACAACATGTCTTTACAATGTAACGGAAAAATTACAACATATCTTTAGACTAAAATTAAACAGAATAAAAAAAAAGATACTAGATCATGTCGATGGCAATTTGATTAATTTCATTGTTTAAATTTATATATTTTCATTTGATGAATTTTGTTGTTCACATTTCTATATTTTCACATTACCACTACCAAAACAAGGACTCGTGCAGTAGAAAAGTTTTACATAAAATCTTAAATTAAAACTATTGTAAATGTTTATATATGAAAAAAAACAAAAAATGATGATGCATGGAAGTCACGGTCAAAATATTTATGCAATTGTAACATTTAAAATGAAAAAAAAAATTGAAAGATGAAAAAAACACAAATAAAATTATTTTTGGAAAGACAAAACCTTCAATCATTTTTCGGATTACTAAAAATGGTTGTAAATGGAAAGGTATCAAATAATCAAAAAAGGGTATGCAATTCTCCAAAATATTTCTAAAATTAATATAAAAATCATTAATTTTTTTAGTATCATCGGTAAAATTGAAGATACTTTAGTATTGAACGGTTGTGAGTATAATTAAAAAGGTGCTACCGTCCAAATTTTTATAAGTAAAATTAAGTAAAAATACATTTTATTATAAGAGTATGCAAGTTTTAAAATGTTAACAAAATACGTTACTTTCTGATATATAAGATGAAAAATTGTAATTATTTTCTGATATATAATTATTCTCTAAAGTTTTTTTTTTGATATATATAATTATTCTCTAAAATTGTTATTTTTTAAAGTTAAAAATACAAGTGATAATGGAAAAACATGATTTATTTTTTAAAAAAATATTGGCTTGAAAAGTTCATAATACAAATGGTATATAGTAAAAAAAAATATAAATATAAACTTTTAGGATTAGACGGAAACAAGCCAAATAAAAAAATGAATTTATTTTAAAGAAAACAAAAAAAAAAAGAAATAATTGAGGGATAGAAAACGTGAAAAAAGAATCAATACAAAATGAGATTTAAGAATTGGTTGAAAATGAGGGAAAAAATATAGCTAAAACCACGTAAATATACAAAGATTTGTTTATGTATAATCTGATAGAATTTAAAGTATAAATCTATTAAAAAACTGGCGATCATTATATATTAAATCAATTAAACAAAATAGGTTTGAATCAATTACACACTTTCATAAACAAACACAAATGAAGAAATAGTTAGAACAGAGAATCAAGATATGTTCTTCCGACAATTAACCTGATTATAGGGGAATCTTTGTTTTTTATAAATGCAAAAAAGATAGAGAGAGAGAGAAGTGAAGAAGAATAATGAGACACATGCAAATGGGACGGGTGGCTATGTCTTGGTTTGAATCTGAAATGGGTTTAAAATGGAGTTGCATGAGGATGATATACTACGAGAGCAAATTACTCTAAATGAAACCAAAAAGTGAAGATATTTCTATTCTTTTCTCATTTCACTAATCTGTTTAGTTCTTTAAAAAGTTTTGGATTTTGAAAAGTGGGATTCTAAAAAGAGTGTTGGGTTTGTGTGTTTTGATGATGTTAGTTGGGCGATCGACGCTTCCAACTTCAAAGACAAAAACACAAGATAATGCAGAAGAAAGTTTTTCTTTGTTAATAATGCACAAGATAATGCAGAAGAAAGTTTTTCTTTGTTAATAATGCACAAGAAAGTTGTGGATCGATTTAAACAAATTTTTATCTGTAATCAAAATCTTATAGTTTTTGCAGAAGCAGAGTTTTAAAATCCGCCGTTTCGGTTTGCAGATGGTATACATACTTAAACTCTGATTTCAAAATAGGAGGTTGGTACCCTGAAGAAGATATGTTTCTTTTTGAGGAAACTTCACTTGCATGGTCTTGACCTGATATGATTAATATGTGAAATATTTACATTAAAAGGGAAACAGTAAAAAATGTGATTATATCAATTGGAGTTGCCTATGCCTATGTAAATTTTGTTGTCTTCTACTTCACTGTGAGGCTGTTTGGTGCTATTCTTGACTTCCATCATTTACTGTTTGAATCTTGGTCAATCGTCATAAGAGTTTTTCTTTGCTTCTTCCAAAAACTATTCTAATGTTCGGTTAGATTTTCTAACTCTTTCTAAAGGTCAATGCTTTGCTTCTCTTTGCAGAATTTTAAATAAAGAGGGATGATGATTCCTCTGGCAGTGAGATTACCACTTCTCTTCGACGACCTCAAACCTTACATCCTGAAAATGCATTAGCTTTGACATGAACTAAATAGGGTGAGAAACAAAAACTCTAAACCTGATAATGATCTCATCAATTTGATTATCATCAAGGGACAAAAGAATACCATTCTAGAGGAGAAGAAAGATACCATTTTTTTTTGTCAACCGCACATTAATTAAGAATTCACTTCCACATTGGGAAGCCAATTCTGAGGGACGGAGTCTACAAAATTAAAATCATGGAACAAAATACGCGCTCCTGTGCCAAGTTGTTCGCTTGAGCGTTCGCCGTACGCGGGATATGCATCAAAGAGAAACCTGTGAAGAACGCACAGAGAAGCTGGAAATCTTGAATTTGCGTATGAAAAGCTGGCCAATCTTCCGGTTGTCGAAGAATACTGGTAAGCTCTGCGGAGTCCGTCTGGAAGACCTGGCAATCAATGTTGCGGCTATGAAGTTCTGTCATCGCCCATAGCAAAGCTTCGAACTCTGTATGGAGTGGTGAGAGACTTCGGCGCTGACATCTTGCCCCCATCAAGATTACCCTATGATCAGTATCTGTGCAGATCCATCCTAGACCAGAAGTGGAGTCTGTTTGCTTCCAGGATCCATCTATCCGACAGATTAAACCATCCAGATAAGTAGGTTCCACCGACAACCTTTCCTCCTCTGATGAGGAAATGACTTGGGCTACCTTCTAAGCTATAAAATCTGTCTCTGCAGATCGAAATATCTCATCCACATCCAAAGTAGCCCCTTGGAAAACTAGTCTATTTCTCGCTTTCCAAATGAACCAAAGAATCCAAGGGAATAGATCATAACGATCACTAATCCGAACCTGCAATGGGTTCCGCCAAAACAAAAAATCCATACTAGAATAAATTGAGTCAGATGGGAAATCCCTCATCACGGACAGATTCGTATAGAGATTCCAAATCGGCTTGGTCAATGGGCACTCAAAGAAAACATAGTTAACTGTCTCATCCGCAGAACCACACGTTTTACAAATTGTGTCACATTGAACTCCCTTATGAATGATTTCACAGTATAAATCACAAATAAACTCATAACAAGAGATCATAATTTCACTTTTATGAACATCATTTGTGAACATCTCAAAAAAGGGTCATTGTCCTGTTATATCATAATCATCAACAATGCTAATATTATTTTAAGACAAAGCTAATAATTCAAATTGTAAATCATAATAACGCATCTCGCTCTAACGATATAAAACAAAGAAAACGTCATTCTCTTATACGAAAAAGATACTAGCGCCATTTTGTAGTTATATTTATATGAATTCGACATAACTTCAAATGTATTCAAACACGTGAGGTTTCTCAAATCACGAGATAACATTCTTAAGATAACTGTAACCTGGGGTATTGATTTGGATCCGTGTGACCTTATTGCTACTTCGGTCACATTGTATACCCTTCCAGAGACAAGGGCCATGATAGTGCAAACAAAAACACATCAACAGGTCAAACTCGGACCAAAGATCTATCGGTAGCGTCAAGGAGCTTCTTAGAGCAATCATGGTTTCCTTATCAGGACTCGATGGTTGTCTGTACCCCAAAGTGATGAAATAGAGCAAAGAAATTGAACCTCTAGCAACAGTCGTCATCATTTTCCTCAAACCGTTAAAAATCTTTACGCATTGAATGATTAGGTTTCTTAAAAAAAAATTATAGTTTTAGGCTTCAAAACAAGTGTTTAGCAATATAAATTAAAAATATTATATTGCAATCATACTTGCTCATCTTTTTATCATTCGATTACAACAAGTGCTCTCTTTATGAAATCTTTTAAATATACTTAATTTTTGTATAATAAAATATCTAAAAATAATATACTAAAATAAAATTGTTGAATATTTTTGTTATAAAATACATAAAATAATGGAACATTATTAATCTCACTACATTAGTTAAGATAATGCTCTACAAATTTTGTCACATGTAAAAAATATTTTAGGATATTATTATTATTATTATTATTATTATTATTATTATTATTATTATTATTATTATTATTATTATTATTATTATTATTATTATTAAAAGAATAATAGTGGAACATGTGCGAAACATACAGAAAAAAAATGTTAAAAATTTTATATAAACATTTAAATTAAATATTCATGTAAATGTTTTTAGGCACTAGACATTATATTTATGTAAATATAATCTAAAAGTCAAAATGAAAACGGATGATAAAATGAGAACTTTTGTTTCGTATAATATTTTTCAAATAATGCAGATAAAATATGAAGATGCATTAAAAGAGAAGAATATAAAATTCTAAGTAGACATAAAAGAGAAAAATTGTATACATTAATGTAATGCATTTGTGTATTTGTTAATACGTAATACATAGTGTATTACAAATATTTTTGGGTGGTATTTAAAGGAACATTGTAAATTCATTCTCTTTTAAATTTTTCAAACATAGAATTCATCAGAAAAATTTCCGTTTGTAAAATTGTGCAAAATTATAGATAGAAGAAAATCTTGATTAAATACAAATAGTATCAAGTGTAATTTCATATTTTTAGTATGTAATTTCAAACTATAAATTTAAACATTTCTAAAAAAGTGAATGCATTGAATATGGTAAGAAAACTCTTTATGGGCGAAGAGCAATACTCATTTTCCTAAAATTGAAAAGTATGATGACAACTCAAATAGTATAAACAAAATATATAAGACATAATCCGCGCGTAGCGCGGGAATTCCCCTAGTACTAATTAAAATGAGCTCTTTTTGAGTTCTCATCGCGCCACGTCAGCTTCTAAGAAAAACTTTATCCCTTCGCCACATCACCTCTGTAGGATCCACGTGAAACCTCTTCTTTCCCACCAAAACGCAGCGTCACCTTTTGCACTTCATAATGAGTTGCATTTCTTTTAAATGCATATATTTTTTTCGGGAACCTTCGCTCTAAGGCGATAAGTCTTGCGACCAAGATCGCGCCTCTTACCTTTAGGGTTTCTCTAAATCTACCTAAAATCGTTAAATCCTTCCATTTCTTTTCTCTAAACCTATCAATTTCTACTGGTTGAAATGGAATCTGAAAGAGATCTGTGGAAGCAGTTGCAACAACTCAACATCGGTGCAGATCTGGAGCCGTGGTCTGTTCATGAAGAGATCCAAGAACAGTTCAAGGAGGATCATCGGCTATGTTTGGTAGCCAAAGGGTTGAATCCAAAGCACCAGAATTCTGCAGGAATGCGAAACACATTACCTAATGCCTGGAATCTAGACTACATGGTCGAAGGACAAGTGAATGATGATGGTACGGTGAACTTTTACTTCAGATCTGAGCATCACCTCCTGACGGTACTAGAGAAAGGTCCTTATACATTCAAAGGATGGATGGTGGTGCTGGATAGGTGGGAAAATAGAAACTCTCCAAATTTCTTGAGGCAAATTCCATTTAAGGTGAAGATCTTGAACATGCCTAACGAATACAGAAGAATCAAAATAATCAATAACATTGGGTCCATGTTAGGTGTGGAAGATGGGGTTCGAATTTTAGAGCCAACAGCCAATAGGCCAGCTATAGTTTGGGTTAAAGTGTTGTTTGATATAGATAGTAGTATCACTTTAGCAAGAAAGGTGGAAATCATAAAGGGTGAGCCTATGGTGGATCTAGAGTTTAGATATGGGGCTTTGGAGAAATTTTGTACTACGTGTGGTAGCTTGAATCATGAAGCAGAATTGTGCCTGAAAAGGAAGACGGAAATACGCCCTGTGGAGTCATATTTGAAGCTGGGCAATCTGGAACTAGCTCAACAAATTATCCAGAATGAGAACAATAGAAAAATGATAACGTATGCAGCTCAAAAGAGGGGCACAATACTAACTATTGGAGAGTCAAGCTCAGGGTCAGAGCCTGAAATTGGAAGCAAGAGAAAGGCTGATGATAGTTGGAAGGATGAAGAACAACAGTTATATTCGAAGCAGAGAATTGAAGATTCTAGTCCAAAGGGGAGGGTGGACACCCCTAAACCACCCTCTCAACCATGAAGATAATGCACTGGAATTGTCAGGGTTTGAGGAACCCCCTGAAAATTCCTTTTTTGAAGGAGATCAGGAGAAAATGGAAGCCTGAAATCCTGTTCCTCGTAGAAACTAAGAACTGTGACTCTTATGTATATAAGTTAGGGTGTGACTTAGGCTATGGTAACTCAGTTGTAGTATCTCCAGAAGGGTTAAAAGGGGGTTTGGCAATTTTTTGGGATGAGGGGGTCCAGGTATCTTTTTTGAGAACTCCCTCTTTGTACATATCGGATATGATGCTTATGGTTAATGATATAAGTTTATGTTTGAGTTATGTGTATGGCCACCCTGAAAAATCTCAACGGAATAGGCAGTGGAATGATATGATAAGGAGAGAGGAGGAAAATGAGTATCAGGGAATGCCAAGATTAATCTTTGGTGACTTAAATGATATAAAAGACAATTCAGAAAAACAAGGGGGCCCAATGAGAGCTGAAAGTACATTTTCAACATTTAGAAACTTGTTAAATAAACTTGGATTGCAGGAACTTCATACCTCTGGAGGTTTTTTTACATGGGCTGGCAATAGACACAATCATAGTGTCAAATCAAAAATTGATAGAGCCTTCGCAAATGTGGCCTGGTTAGAACACTTTTCAAATGCTAATGCTAATTTGCTTCAATGGCAGGGGTCAGATCATAGGCCAGTGATGGTAAACACAGAAGGCTCAAGATGGGAGGGGAAAAAATTCTTCAGATACGAAAATAGATGGAGATTGGAGCCTCAGGTACATCAACAACTTCAGAGGGTGTGGTCAGAAGTATGTGTATCGTTGCCCCCACATTGTTTTGCAACTACACTCAAGAAGTGTAGACATGCACTCTCTAGTTGGAAAGCATCAACCGTAAACAATTCCAAAAAGAATATCTTGGAGCTTCAAAGGAAAATTCAGATAGCATATGAGGCTCACCATTTGGATTTCAGTTATATTAACAGTCTGAAAAGGCAACTGTTTTTTGAGTACAGAAGAGAGGAGGAGTACTGGAAAACGAAAAGCAGAGTTCATTGGCTACAGCTGGGGGACAAAAACACCAGGTATTTCCATGCAAAAACTAAGCAGAGAAGGTATAAAAACAGAATAACAGCTCTGAGAGATAATGATGGTTTGGTTAAGTATAAGGAAGAAGAAATTAGAAGAATTGTTCAATCTTATTTCACAGAGTTGTTCTCCAATCCAGGATCATGGGATAGTTCAGTGGCACAGAAGCTAGGTAATATCAAACCTAAAGTCACATCAGAGATGAACAATAACCTCATCAAGCCAGTAACTAAGGAGGAAACTTATAGAGCATTATGTTCCACGGACCCTGACAAAGCACCAGGCCCGGATGGATTAACAGCAGGATTTTTCAAATATCATTGGAGTATCATAGGCCAAGGTGTGTTTGAGTTCATTCAACTTTTTTTTGACACAGGTTACCTTGATCCAGAAATTAATCAAACCCATATATGCTTACTGCCTAAGGTAGAGAATCCAATTTCAGTTACAGATTATAGGCCAATAAGTTTATGCAACATAGCCTACAAGTTAATATCTAAGGTGTTAGCTGAAAGAATGAAGCCTATCATGCATAACATAATCTCTCAAAATCAATCAGCATTCATTCCTGGTAGGCTCATTTCTGATAATGTTTTGGTGGCAAATGAACTAATGCATTCACTTACTAGCAGAAATAGGAAGAGAAAATTCATGGCATTGAAGTTAGACATTGTTAAAGCTTTTGATAAGGTTGATTGGAATTTCCTTGAATACATGATGAAAGGTCTGGGTTTTGATAGCAAGTTTTGTAGTTGGATCATGACCTGTGTTAAAACAGCTTCATTATCAGTTATTGTTAACGGGGTACCATCAGGAGTTATCAAACCACAAAGGGGCATTAGACAAGGGGATTCATTATCCCCCTACCTTTATCTTATATGCTCTGAAGGTCTGTCACTAATCATAAATCATATGGGTCATTTAAAAAAGTGGCATGGCCTTAAAGCCAGTAAAGGAGGGCCTGCAGTCTCACACATGCTCTTCGCAGATGATTCTTGATGTATTCGTATTTTGTCGATTTTTATTACGGTTTTCATTCGAGAA
>OVAN01012235.1:0-13760 GCA_900406275.1 Anastatica hierochuntica | reverse complement strand
GGGTAGACCATTCTTATCTACTGCTAGAGCGATGATTGATGTTCAGAATGGTCAGATTGATCTGAAATTGGGTAAGCTAGATGTGTGTTTCAATCTCGAGAAGTCAACAAAGAAGCCTACTTTAGATGGGCAAACATTTTGGGTGGACACATTGACTGAAGTGATTGAAGAGGCTGTGGAGGAACCTTACACTGAGGAATCTTTCCAAATTTCCTTGTCACGAGTTGACAAAGAGGACGGTCTATTGAGTAAAGACACATTGGAAGTTGCTGAAAAGAATGACATCAAAGAAGTCCTAAATAGAGACGTTCATTCTAAGTGAGAAAACTCAAGACCAAAAAGAAGGTGAAGCAGAAAGAGCACAATGTTGAGGAGAGTTCAAAGTTGACTTTGATTCCTATAGGATGTGATGGAGGTGCTATTGAGTACGAAGTGAAGCATAAAGGCAGGTTCAGACCTTTCTCCAAGATGAGATTTATCCTTACACCAGAGTTTAAAGAGAAAGGAGCAGCTCCTATAAAGAAGGCTATGAGCACCATCCTTGAGCTGAAGATTTTCGTTGGTGGAGCTTGCTTCAGAGCGAGTTCCAAGGCCCTTCTAGACTGATCCATCGCCACTACAGTCAGGCTCGTGACTTTAAACAAGTGCTAAGTGGGAGGAAACCCACCAGGTAGTTTTCTATTTTCTTTTTAGTTAGTTTTGTAGTGTTTTTGACTTTTGTGCTTTGGTCTTTGGTGCCTTTTACGTTTTTCGTGTTTTTAGCCTTTTAATTGCAGGAAAAAGATCACCAGACAGACGGACAGGGATCGGTCGATCCCTGTCCATGGATCGATCGATCCCTGTCTCATTTACGAGACTATATCACACGCGTTCAAGTAAGTTTGTTGATTCCCTTTTCTTTTGATCTTGTTTTTATTTTTCTTTTCTTTTGCTACTTATCCCTTCATTGAATTTGTTTTAACATCGAGACGGTGTGAGATAAGTCTGGGGAAGGTTACTTATGTTTTTCTTTTTTTTTTTGGTGTTGTTTGAGTCATTTTGATGTTTTTATTGAGTCAGTTATGAATTTGTTTATGCTTTGTGATGATTTCAGACTATTATCCCTGCGCATTGCACTTTATTTATATGTTCATTAACCATTTCATTTGGACTTTTAGCGCAAGCAATCCAGAATAACTCATGACCAAACTCCCCACCATAAATCTCTAGAACTCAGACTTTTGTCTGAAATATTTTTAACTCTATCTTATTTGGCTTACTAATGATTTTAAATGCTTTGATCCAGAAACTTAAAATCAGGAATCAAACCCATCATTCAGGATTACATCTCCATTTCTTTTTCTACCATCCTTTTCGGTAATCCTGAGTGACCAGACTCATCTTTAGTTTGGCACCACACCCTTACTTATCTCCTTGATTCTCCATGCATTCTTTTTCCATCTTATGTGCACACATGTGTAAAAAAAATGGAGAGAATAAGGAAGACATGATTCTTCTAATTGCTTAGGTAGGATTGAACATTTTACGTGGTTTAGACACAGTCCCGAGTGTCTGATTTCTCGGTGTTGGGTGTTTAGGTGGTTTAGATGGATATGTTGCATTTCTTCATGTTGTATGGGTGATTTAGAGTTTAAAAATTTCATTGATATGCTAATTTGAACCAGATTTTCGTTCTGAACGAAAAAAAAAACAAAAATTAATTTAAATTTTTGTATATCTTGTTTAGAAATTAGCATTTGCATATTATTATGTTGATTAGATTCACCCTGAAGAATGCACATATTTAGTTTATTTTCTGACTGGTGGTTTGTACTTGGATAGTTAGGGGACATGAATATCAATATACTCTTTCTCCCCTACGATTTTGCATAATATCTTGCATCTTGACTCAGCTTTTGATACCCGAAACACTCTAAGCCTCACCACTACAAAGCCTTGAATACCTAGCATGATTTCCTAATTATGAGTTCTTTGATGAAAAGTTTCACGTCCAACTTAATTGAATGTAGAGAGTTATTAACATGGAAGTTGAGTTTGCAAGTCCAAATTTAGAGTATGGATGGGCTTGGGAGGTTATGCAGTGATTCTTGGGGAGAATGTTCTAACTGTTCAGAGTCTTTATGGTTAGCGAAAGTAGCGCAGAGTAAGGTTTTCTGAAAGCATGCAGTCCATTTGGTTTTTGAGTTTCTTTTCCTGCAGGCTTAGTCTTCGTTTTCTTTACTTGAGGGCAAGCAAATATTCAAGTCTGTAGGATTTGATGTGTCAGTATTTTACATGTTTTTACTACGGTTTTCACACGAGATTTATAGTTTTTAGTATATATTCAGATCCTTTTGGCGCGGACTTGTGTTCTTTGTTATTTTTACATGAATCGAGCTTGAATGTGCGAAAAGAATGCATTTTGGATGGATTTCAAGCGTCGAAAGAAGTGTTCGTGAAAAGCGGGAAAATACCCAGAAAATTGGACAAGGATCTGCCGATCCATGTCTATGGATCGATCGATCCCTGTCCTGATTTGCGGATCGATTTTACGAAGAACCTGACCGAACTTATTTCGAACTGGATTACTATCAAAAGACCTAAGCTCGAGTTTTACCTTTCATTATGCACTTTTACATACTTTTGGAGGGCAATAGAGAGATTTGTAACCTAGGGAGAAGAAGCTTCTTTGTTCTTCGATTCGAGAAGTTTTCGGAACCCTTTTATTCTTATTTTTGTTAAATACAATCATGTATCTCTTGAAATTGATCCGTGTTTTTACAATTATCATGAGTGAGTAGTCTGATCGTCGGGTTTAGGGTTCTCACATAGGAATTCATGAATCGTTGATGTAGAATTGCATGATTAAGGATTTAATCTAATGGACTTCATATGTGATTGTTCGTAATGCATGAAATTAAACTGATCACTTAGTTTCTGAACTTAGGTAATTTAACGCCTGGAAAGTGTTTGTTTAAATGCCTGAAAGAATCTTAGATGAGCAATTATTCTTAAGCCAATGGAAGTTGATGTTTAAGTGAATTGTGAACATAACGAACCTGTTAGTAATGCATGATTAGAAATTCAGAGTCAACGAAAGTTAGTCTCGAGATTTCTAATGCATAGGACGCTGATACTATGGAAGTAGATCAGTTCTACATTAGTGTTTGAGTTTAAGACGATTTATAACTTGTTCCCTAGTCTAAAATTTGAATCAACAATGAATCATTTCCCTGAGAATATCCGATGCCCAACACTTCTTTGATTGATTTACAACCCTTTTGTTGCTGCCTGCTTTTTTGTTCTTTAGATTTCGATATTTTCATCATCTAAAAAACTTCTTTTTAGCTTTAGCCTGTTGTTTGATTCTACATTCTTCGTGCTACCTTTGGTCTCTGTGGATTCGATCCCGAACCACTACAGCGTTCATATGTGCGCTTGCAGTGTTATCGCTGACGAAAACCTGAGCTATCACGCTTCCAACTCT
Organism: Anastatica hierochuntica; assembly: GCA_900406275.1. Lineage (NCBI taxonomy): Eukaryota > Viridiplantae > Streptophyta > Magnoliopsida > Brassicales > Brassicaceae > Anastatica > Anastatica hierochuntica. Next base: position 10,294 of record OVAN01012235.1, on the reverse strand, counting down.
TTCCTGCCATCCCCGGTGCCCCCAATGAGTCCACTCTTTTTGTGGTATTAGTTAGACATGGCCTGCAATAAAATTGAAACACACGAGCATAATTATAAAGGAAATGTCGCCTTAGAAAGAAGGTTAAAAGCAATTACCCCCAAAAACAGTTTATCTTGTAGAAGACCTAAGGCCTATGGAAGATCATCATCACCAATGGATACGGTGTCCCGGGAGAACACCGTGGATTTCAGATCGATAGAGCCTCATCATGGCTAGTAGGGGCGATGAAGCTGCCATGTGACAGAGGAACGAGCAGAGATGTAGCGCTCTTAGTCTTGGACTTCTTGAAAGTAGGAGAAGTGACAGTGAAAGCCTTATTTTTGGTCGCTTGGATACTCCTAATGAACAACACCTTGTCCTCCTCATCCGCCCTGCTAATCAGTTTTTTTTATACAGAAACCATTTTGCTGGCCAACTAAAAGTTTTCTTCAAACTGTGATGGATAGTCACCCATCACACGGCTCTCAAACCCATATTCAATGGAGTACTTTACAATTATAATCAGAGTTGTATAAGCCGCTTTCCAAAAGCTATAACAGGATCAGATGATGAATCTGTTTTGTATTGTAATCTTTAATTAAAAAAATATAGCTCCATGAGCAAAAGCTCTTGTCATGATGAATCCTGGGGAAAACCTCAAGCTCAAGCAAAGGTAACTAACATGAAAAGAGATGACCTAAGAGTGGCTTATTTATCAAAAAAAAAAAATAGAGTACATTATAAAGAACTAATTAATTAGTTGAAATATACATACCAATTGAGATGTGATATGATTGCATCATGATGCCTCAGAGGTAGAATAGAGAAGGATTTGTTGTCGCTACTAAATCATAAGATGCTCACTTCCTTTGCTGGCTAGATGTATAAGTGAAGGTTCACGATTGGGTCCTTAATCAATACTTTGATTTTAGGAATCGTGGATACCTATTAGTGGTATACCTTTACTAACTCCTACACATACATAAATGTGATATTTGAGAATCACCGTCAATACCTTAGTGTAATTCAATTTAGAAAGCAACATATATATGAGCTGGTAAACATGGCCCTCTTTTACTGTAGATGGGAGTATATATTCAACATCTAGGTTACTACACTAAAAGACTATTAATAGTAGGTCTACAAGCCTAATTCGGATTCTTTTCGGATCAAATATAGAAAGATCTATACAAATTATACCTTTCATGTACTTCTCGAAGTGATTAACGCCATCATTCCCGATCATATATCCTACACGAGGCCAGAACAATAAGGCATAATAAATTGTTGAAACATGCAGAGTCTATGTGAAAAGCATTCTTACCCCAAATGATGGTGCAAGCCAAGGCCTCCATGTCGACCAAGAAGGGTATTTCGTGCCATTCCCAAGGATGTTCTCTGCCTCCACGACCTTCAAATAACCTTGTGATGGTTTGAAACGAAGACTCTGTAAAAGCAAATGAACAAAGAAAAAGGTTAGATGTCTTGCTCAAATCACCAAAGAGCAAGCATATGTCCTAATACTCACTCGTAGGAAGCCATGAGGTAGGGAACTTAGGGTTGTCGCCAACCTTCACGAAGATGAACTAATGAAACCAAAAGTCATTGTAAGCCAAACCCTTCTTCTTCTTACTCTCCACGTCCTTGACTAGAGGAGAGCTAAACCTTAATAGATATAGAATTTTCCCCACGGTGGGCTAACAGAGTGAAATATATACGAGTAGAAAACCTCATACGCTCCATATTTCACTCCATTCAGATCATCCGCAATCTAAATGGCAACCAACATCCTCCAGGACGGAAGGTTCAACTTCCTCGGAGAAATCTTCAGAAAATTCACGACCTCTGCCATGGGGGATGAAACTTTGTCCTTCAGACCTATATCAAAATAGGCTTCACAGACCACTATTTCATCAGGCCTCGAATACGAGACCTTTTGGTTCTCGTTCTGCAGCCATAACACCACCGATTCAGGTAGCGAGTATCACCGCCTGAGCTCCTCCACATCTGTAATAGTTGTGGGGGTCCACGGAGCAAGGATCCTACGGGGATATCCGGAAGAGGAGGGAAAGGCTCATTAACATCCAGTAAGTCCAACGAGTTAGCATGCACATGTTCTGCATCGAGATTTCGTTGGTGCCTTTGTCTGACTCTGCCGCATACTGACAATGGAGGAGGAGACAAAAACAACTGATAAGAGAAGAGATGTATTCAATGACGATTGGATAAAGGAAGACCGTAAGTTTTAAAGGGAATCACTTTCGAAAACATTGTTTAATTTGGTTAAGATATTGTTGTCATAATGATGATTATAAATGCCTCTTGTTCCCTGACACAAAGTGTTGGAGAAAAATAAATCTTTTCAGGTTCCTAACTCTAAAAGTCTTTGGTTACACAACGTTGGCAAAGACCTTAGCTACACGTGGATAAAACGATGTTGTAATGATCAAGGACCAACACCACCTAAAAAAAGGAAATATGCGTTAATCGACCGATTTTACGAAAGGAAATCGATATGGGTATCAGAAAATATTCTTTATATCCACGAATCGTTACGAATATCTACAAGATCTACACGACAATATACTATAAATAAGAGAACTAGAACGGTAAGTTCGACATGTACAATCTACGACCTAAAACACTCGAATAAGCAAGATGACTACATTAGAATTAGAGTTCTAATTCTTACTATGTTGTAATCTTTTTTTTACCAACGAATAATAAAAAGCTATTTCAATCTTTGCTTTTCGAATTGGCACAAATGGATCCTATCTAAAATTTACTTCAAGATAAACATCCTCTGTTTAAAGGTCTGGAAGCAAATAAACGATGTAAAAAAGTTAAATCAGCAATACAAAGTAAAAATATATCATTTTTATAATAATTGTAAAATAGTGTTATACATCCAATTATAGATTTTTTTTAAATCTGCAGCAAATTCACCCTTATAATATCATACATTATTTTTACCAGCCATTTTCTGCGTTCAATGTTCTATAATCTATTGTTTTCATCGGTAAACCTTGTAAATAAGTAATTTTCTTTCTATTGATTCAATAGATTTGACATTCTAACAAAAGAAAAGCGATTGAATGTGGAATAAAAATAAAACGGTTATAATTTGGTGATCTTGGTTAGGGGAAAAATAAAAAAATCAACATATGCGCCATCATTCTTGCTACATGTCATGTTGGTATCAAAAGAAATAAAAAAGCTGACACAAAAGTCAAATAGATTTTTTATTTTATTGCAAAGAAAATTCCTCAGTTTCTTTTTTATCAATAATACTTTTTTCCTTTAGCATCATATAACAGAGTAATTTCCGCCTCCTTCTGTGACTCTCTCTCTTTCTCACCGGAACGCGCCTACAAGATCGCATTACTCTCTTTCCTCATCGTACGTTTCCTTTCACTCTCTCCCTTAATTCTCCAGTGAAAAAATTGAATCTTTCTCATAACCCACAGGAAAAAGTTCGGCCCTTTTCTATCTCTCTCTCTCTCTCTCTCTCTATTTCTTACTTACGATTTCGATAATCCTTGGGGTTTGCTCAAATTCTGGTTGGTTCGAGCCAGAGACCTGTCGGCACGTGAGCCGCCATTAATGCCCTTTTCTTAAATTTTGTTTTCTTGTTCCAGGTACGTTTCTTCGCTTTATTGGGTCTTTGGCGTTTTTGTTTCTCTGTTTTCAATTTTTGATTTTATGCATTATAAGCCTCTGCAGTTTTTTTACTCCCTTCTTCCGTTTCCACGCCTGAGATTCTTCTTCATATTCTCTCTCTCTCTTTTAGGGTTTTCAATTTCCTCTTAGGTGCTGAATCTCACTCTAGTCATTTGGGTTAGTCTCATTTCATTTTAGATCCTTGTGTGCTTTCTTCTTCTTCTGATTTTTTTTGTTGCATTGTCATTTTTCTTTCATATGGGACCGACATTGCTCCGACAAGAGTTTCCCAATTTAGGGGTTGAATTTTCGAAAATAGTTTAAAATTCAAAATAGGATTCCGGTGAAATTTGAATCTTTTCTTCCTCTGGATCTTTGAATTTGGGCTAAAATTTCCAAAGCTTACCCTCTTTTTCTGGGGATTTTTTTTTCATCAACTGTACCCTCTTTCTGCATTTCTTGTCTGAGTTATGAAGCATAGTTTCATCTTGACAAGTTTCGCAGTTTTGTTTTGTGGAAAATAAAGAAAGTTTGGTCTTTTTTTGCAGCTGAATTAGGGCGTTGCTTACCTATTGTTGTTGTTTCCACGAGCTAAAAAAATGTTTAATTTTGCTCGAGCAAGAAGCCAAGGAAGGCAGAACAGATCTATGCCTCTAGGAGGTGAGAAGAGCTTCTTTATTCTTGCAGTTAACTTCTGCAGGACAATTGTGTATCTGGGATGGATGTGTTTGGAACTTGAGATTTTGTGTGTGTTCTTTCTGGGATTCAGTTTGAAACTTTAGGTTGGTTGATAATGTAAGCTGAAGTTTTTGTGGGTTCTGTTTTGGAGTTTCAAAGTGTAAAGCTTTTGGAGATTCCTGCTGCTTCTTCTAATTTGGATGGAGATATTAACAGATCTTGGTGATTTTGGGAATGTAGGACTGGATTACGCAGACCCGAAGAAGAAAAATAATTACTTGGGAAAGATTCTTTTGACTGCTTCTCTCACAGCCTTGTGCATTTTCATGCTCAAGCAATCTCCAACGTTCAATACTCCCAACGTGGTATAACTTCCTACTGTTCCTTGCTCGACTTTTTAGTTTTCATTAACTTGTAACTTCGGTGTGAATTTCCCTTAGTGGTTAGTGAAAAATGGATGTTTCTGGTGTGATTTTAGCAAGATATGCCGAGTTTCTAGTGGGTTTCTTCATTTATGTTGTTTGCATTGTTTCAGTTTTCTCGACATGAGCCAGGGGTTACACATGTTTTAGTCACGGGTGGTGCTGGGTATATCGGTTCACATGCAGCTCTAAGGCTTCTAAAGGATTCATACCGAGTGACCATTGTGGTATCTTCTTTGGCTTATTTGGATTTTGGTTCCTTTGTTCAGCTGCTTTAATCTCCTCCTATTGTGAATATTAATATCTTTCAACCATAGTTATTCGCTCTCCCTCTCTCTCTCTCTTTGAGCAGGACAATCTATCACGTGGAAATCTCGGCGCAGTCAAGATTTTGCAAGAACTGTTTCCGGAACCTGGAAGGCTTCAATTTATTTATGCTGATCTTGGAGATGCAAAGGCTGTCGATAAGATATTCACAGAGAATGCCTTTGATGCTGTGATGCATTTCGCCGCTGTTGCATACGTTGGGGAAAGCACACAGTTTCCTCTTAAGTTAGTATATCGAGCTATTTTCCCTGTGGAAGTAAACATATGATCTTCTTTGTTTTGTCGATGTGAAACAAGTAATGTTGTGTTCTGTCAATTACAGATATTATCACAATATTACATCAAACACTTTGGTGGTATTAGAGACAATGGCTGCTCATGGAGTAAAGACTTTGATATATTCAAGCACCTGTGCAACGTATGGGGAGCCTGATACTATGCCAATAACAGAGGAAACTCCTCAGGTGAAACAAATTTTATTTCTGATCTGTTTCATAGCCGCGGTTCTTCTTCGAGACAATCTAACCCCTAAACACGGTCATTCTAGGTGCCCATCAATCCGTATGGTAAGGCTAAGAAGATGGCAGAAGATATCATTTTGGATTTCTCGAAAAACTCAGATATGGCGGTTATGATCCTGAGGTTAGTATAAGTGATAAGTTTATACGTTTTATCTAGTGGATTTGTGTCTTTTTTTTTTCCTTTCCCCTTGATGTTAACGAGGAGTTTCTACATCAATCGACTCGCAGATATTTCAATGTGATTGGATCTGATCCTGAGGGTAGATTGGGTGAAGCCCCAAAGCCTGAGCTGCGAGAGCATGGAAGAATCTCTGGTGCTTGCTTTGATGCTGCACGTGGCATCATGCCTGGCCTACAGGTAATCACCTTCTTCAGGTCATGAAGTTAAACCGTGTTTTTTTCTCTGGAAGATTGTTTTCTCTAGTGTGAATTTGGTTTTTGTCAGGGGTCTTTACTTTTGTTCTTTAGACAGTCAACACAGCTGGGTTCCGTATGATTTTCTCATCAGTGTGAGATTCTTAATTTATTTCAAAAAATTAGCTTTCTTGGGTGTATTGAGGAGCTGGCACATGATGTAGAACATGTTCAAGAATGTTTGCAGGATAAAAAGCTGATTGTAGTTTACAGCTGAGCAGAATACATAATTGACACAACTTAATTTTGGAGCTTCTTTTATTAAAGCCATGTTTAGTTTTAGTTTACTTGTTACATTCACGTGGCCTTAACTTTTTAATCTTCTCAAATCATAGATCTTCATGTAACTCTTTTTTTTTGTTGTCCTCTTTATTGCCAGATTAAAGGAACAGACTACAAAACCTCTGATGGAACATGCGTACGGGATTACATAGATGTCACTGACTTGGTTGATGCTCATGTTAAAGCTCTCCAAAAGGCAAAACCCCGCAAAGTCGGAATCTACAATGTCGGCACCGGGAAAGGTATTGACTTTTGGCTTTGCATTAGTTCCTGTACTGAAGGAAAAACTATGTGCTGTTTTTGGTGAGAGATTTTAGAGAGTGATTTTTCGAATTATGTGTGGTGGAGTAGGTAGCTCGGTGAAAGAGTTTGTTGAGGCGTGCAAGAAAGCGACTGGTGTTGAGATCAAGATTGAATACTTGCCAAGACGCGCAGGTGACTACGCTGAGGTTTATAGTGACCCAAGCAAGATCAGGAATGAGCTTAACTGGACAGCTAAGCACACTAATCTAAAAGAGAGTCTTGAGACTGCATGGAGATGGCAGAAGCTGCACCGTAATGGCTATGGCTCAACCTCATCGGTTTCGGTTTACTGACTTTGTTCATTACTATGTGATGGAGAGAGATTTTGATTCCAGATGGTATTGAAGGAAGCTTAGGAGATGCTGAGTTTTTTTATATATATAATGTAAGAATATTATCCCTGTTATATAAATGAAATCACATGACGAGATTTTTGATTGATATTAATTTTGTAATGGCCTTGGGTTCTTTTAGGAAGCAGCCATTCATCATCATCATATATATATATATGTGTACCTCTCTCACAATAATTATTTATCAGTCAATAATATTAGCTTTCCTCACTGTTTCTTTTATTGCTCTATACTCTCTTCATTTGTTCATAAAGTTGGATCTATGCTCTGTTGTGAAATGTTTGGTTTTCATTGTCTGGCTTTTGTCTCATCAGTCACTGATTCTGGATCAATGAGAAATTCAAGAAAATGCACACGTATCACCAATGGAAAAAAATAAGTTCAGATACTGATAAGTAAAAGGTTTTTCAGAAAATGATGGTCTTCTGGTAGATTATAACGCAAATCTAAGTCCAGGTGAAACATTCCTTATGAACTTTAGCCTTCAACTATGGCTCTTTCAGGCGAAAGATTGAAGTGCTCTCTCGAAGTTATCTTCAGCAGACGCTACACGCTTCACAAGTACGTGTTCTGGATGTGTAAGTTTCAACTGGCTGCAAAAAAAGGATTGGAAATGGAGGAATATGTTCAGCTTACTGATTAACTGTTATGCAAAAAGTTGCAGTTTAAGGGAATCATATGAATATTTTTACCTTAGGTAGCGGGAAGATGATTTCCCGACATGAAGACTGCATACAACTAAGTTTGCAAGAGTTTCTGGGTCTTTAGCATCCTGAAATGAGCATAAACATCTACGTATTCAAACTTCTCCATTAATTCAATAAACGACATAGTTGAAACTTTGATTTTAAGGTAAGTTTAAGTTACAAAAAAAGTGGCTTGTATCAAAACAGGCTTAAGGTAAGTAAGAGTAAGTTCATCACTCACCTTGTTGAGTGCTTCAAGCAGCAGAGTCTCAGCTTCTTCAAAATTACCCATATGCATGCAGCAAACTGCCTTGCCGTTCAAGATCAAGCTTGTCATTGGGTACTTCTCAGAGAAATCCTGGAAGATTAAATAAGCTTCCTGTATCTTGGAACCCCCCTGAGGTCATCATACAAAAGCAGTTCAATATAATGAGACAGTAACAATCTCTCTACACCATATGCAGGAAAAAAAGGAATGGATAGTCATATCATACTACTGCCAGGTTCAACCATGCACTGGCAAGTTGAGTGAGCGTGTGGTCTTCATCAATCTGTTGCATCACTCTCAGCTGTTTCTCTGCATAATCTGATCTATGCATCTTTATGAATATCTGGACATTCAAGGCATGCCTAGAAACGATAACCAGTTATCAAGTTAACGAGGAAAGAACTTAGACATAGAACGAATCACTCTGACAAGAAGCAAGACATCCAAACAAAACAAAGCTCACAGATCCATTGTTCCTCCAGAATGGGTGTGCTTCAAAGCCTCATTATAGTCTTCCTCATGCATGAATATAATACCGGCAATCAACCGAATGGTCGCATTGTTCCCAACGGTAGGATCTGCCAACCATTCCCTCAAGCTAGAAATGGTTGATTCCTGACCCCAAAACCAACATGTAAACAACAATGCCGTATCACAAACAAGACCAGTTCGATTTCAGATCTTTAAATATAGAGAAAATCCTAGAATTATAAGCAGGTTATCAGCTAAATTCGAAGCGATAGCATAACTGATGATCATAAAACCTGGTGAAGTTACCTTATTTTCAGGAGTGGATAAGTACATAGCAAGGAGTTTGACTGCCTGCAGAGGAGTAGCGGCGGCTTCATTGATCTCAGCGATGACAAGCTGAGAAGAAGAAGATGAAAAGGTAAATCACAACTCATGTGATCCAAAACAAATCGAAATCGAAAGAAGACGACACTTATCGAACCTGGTAGCTACCGAGGGCAATGTAAGAGCGATGGACAAGGCAATCGCGCTCGACGATATCCTCCTCAGAGAGATTAGGGATCTCGCTATTGTTGATCGCAGCTTGATAAGCACCCAGGTAGAAGTTGTTTCTCAGGTTGAAGAGGTGATCTGGTCCTGCCACCATTGATGCCATTCTTTGCTTCTTCTTCTTCCTCTAGATCTCACAGATCCGCGTCTATTTCCAAAATGGAGAGAAAACCGAAAATTGCCGAGTAAAATCAATCAACCGAAAATGAGGAGAAAGGGCTTTAAATTAAATAAGTTAAGCATAAAGACCCCAATATATTTTATAATGTTCAATTGACACCCCACTGTGATTTATTTCCTTTTCGTGACAACTCTTCCCCATTTTTACGTGATTCACAAAAGAGATGTGGTCGAAGTATTTTATTAATCTCTTCATTTTCCTCTAAACTATTAACTTTCAAAGTATCCTTTTCTGAGTGGAATTTAGGGTTTCGCCATGAAACGCCCAGGTGAGTTAGAATCGCTGACTCTTGATCTAAAAATGGCTATACTGACTAAATTGCCTGCCAAGTCTTGTGGGTGTCCTCGAAGAAATCAAGGTTTATAGTAGCTTTTAGTAACGGTGTATACACCCAGCCTGAAGAGCAGCTCACCTTCTTCTCGTCGTTTTCACATGATGAGTCTTCTTCTTTGGTACCCAACTTGGAGATGGCAATACCAAAGGGATTGAATTCCGTTCAAAAGAATTTCACTTCTCTCAATGGCTTTCTCACTTTTCACGCTAGTTCTACTTGTGAGTTGATGGTATGTAATCCTAGCACAGAGCAAGTCATCAAGTTATCCCAGCCCGCCAGATTCGTGGGATACGATCTTGTTCATCGTCAACACAAAGCTTTATCTATCCTTTGGCATGTAGGAGATCCTCCTGGTCATCTAGTGCACAAGCTGTTAACACTGGGAGGAGGAGGAGGATGGAGAAGTATCCATTCCATATTGAGATGGCTATCTGTACAGAGGTTCTATATGGGAGGGTTCCATAGGAGAATTCTCTTTAGGTATTAAGATTATAATTAGCAAAATTTATTAATTTTAATCTATGTTGGTCATGTCGTTTCACAATCGCTAAACCAGCGACTAGTCGCAGCGACCAATCGCAGCGACTAGCGATTGGAATTTTCAATCGCTAATTTTTTCAGCGACACGATTTAAAATTGGCGTTACATTCTACCGACTAGTCGCTAGCGACTACGAAACGAACAAACTATCGACGAAAAATTAAAATAAAATAAATATTAAATATAAAAATAAAATATAAATTAGAATTAAAATTAAAATTTAAAGTATAAATTAAAATTAAATAATTAAAATTTTAATTTAAATTAATAAAAATATAATTAAG